>JASDQU010880592.1:23749-33749 GCA_032191745.1 Picea mariana
ATACACTGAAAATAAAGTGAAGAAAGAGGGAAAACCTCATGGGAAACCCCCCCCCCCTCAAGGTACAATGTATGTAAAAAGAATAACTACAATTGCTAGGCAATTGTGTCCTTCACTCCAAGACGACCTCGCAAATAATGGAATTTCTGCTCAGTGAAGGTCTTGGTGAAAATGGCTACCATCTGTTCTGATGAAGGACAAACCTATAAGTCGATGATCCCCTCAGGTACTAAGTCTCGGATGTAGTGCATGTGGATCTTGATGTGCTTCATCTGCTTCCTCTAAACTGGATCTCTGCAGAACTTCAAAGTGCTCTAGTTGTCACACCAAATAACAATCGACTGATGAAATTGAGTGCCCAACTCAGTGAGAAAATTTTTGTAGCCACATAGCCTGAATGGTTATGTTAACTACCCCTATGTACTCTGCCTCGGATGAAGATAGAGCAATGGCATCTTGCTTCTTACTCGACCAACAGATAGGCCCGGAACCAAGATTGAGTGAGTAACTAGATGTGGACTTGCGATCAATGCTATCACTGGCCCAGTCAGAATCAGTAAACCCAATGAGATCTAATGTAGAGTCTACTACATAATGAATCCCAAAGGTGATGGTGCCCTGTACGTATTGAAGGATATGTTTTGCAGCTTTCCAATGTAGCTCATGCAACTCCTGCATGAACCTGGAAACTATGCCAACCGCATATGAGAGGTCTGGTATGGAGTGCGTGAGATACAAAAATCTCCCCACTAGTTGTCTGTACAGTGTGTTGTCAACCAGTGAAGTCTCCCCGCCATCCTCAAGTTTGACTCCTCATAGGAAAGGATTCGGAGCAGACTTGCATTCTATCATGTGAAATCTCTCAAGGAGATCTTGTGCATACTTGGCTTGAGACAGTTTGATGCTTGATGCATCCTGACTGATCTCAAGTCCAAGGAATAAGTGTAGCGGACCCATGTCCATCATCAAAAACCTATCATCAAGAATCCTATTGATTGCATCAATCGTTGAAGTCAAGCAACTGGTGATCATCAAATCATCGACATACAAAACTAAAATTAGAAGTGAATCAGTCGTCATGAGCATGTATACATTCGGGTCTGATTTACAATGTACAAATTTATGTGACAATAGGTAGGAGTACATATTGGTATACCATGCCCTTAGGGCTTGCTTGAGGCCATAAAGTGACTTCTTCAGTTGACAGACCAAAGATGAGTCTTGCATAAATCTCTGGGGCTGCTCCATTTAGATATCCTCAGAGACATCATCGTGAAGAAACACATTCTTCACATTCATCTGATGGACTTCCCATCCTTTGGCTATCACAATGGAAAGTGCCAATCGTATGGAATCCATCTTCGCTACTGGAGTGAAGGTCTCATCATAGTCAATACCATGAACCTGCTGAAAGCCTTTGGCAACAAGCCTGGATTTATATCTGCTGATATGTACATCCATTGTGCTCTTGGTCCTGTAGAACCATCTGCATCTGAAAAGTTTCCTCCCAAAAAGAAGGGGAACCAGATCCCAAGTCTGGTTCTCGAGGAGGGAGTTGTACTCCTCCTGCATGGCGGATTCCCAAAAGGGATTTCCAGCAACCTCGCCATAAGGCTGTGGATCTGAATACTGAACCAAGAAAATATGCCTCGAAGGAAATGGTTTAGTAGCAGTGAGTGCAATAGGAGGCTCCTCAAAATTAGATCGAGTCCTCCTAGTATCGGTTGGATCACCAACGAGATCCCCTGCATCCTGAAGAGTAGTCTGTGCCCACTTGGGCCTCTACTCTGGCTCTGCAACTGCATCTGGATTCTCTGACTCTGCATCTGACTATACTAACTCTGAATTTGAATCTGAATCCTCTGAGTCCTCTGAATCATAACTCTCATCTAAAGAAGAGTCATCATGTGCATGCTCATCATCTCGGACAGGTAGAAGAGTGAAGGTGTCTGCATGCGGCTACTGAGGTACATGCGAGACACTTTCCTCGAATTGGACACTACACTCAATGATGAGTCGGTCCAAGGAAAGATCAATAAGCCGATATCCCTTCACACTGTCAGTGTATCCAACAAAAATGCACTCAGTGCTCTGTGGATCAAGTGCCTTCCTCTTTTCAGAGGGAATCCTGGCCCATGCACGTGAACCAAAAATATGAAAGTGGGTCACTTCCGGTTTGAGACCGCTCCAAGCCTCGTAGGGGGTCTTATCCTTGACAAATCTATGGGGAGATATGGTTTGGATGTATGTTGCAAAGTTAAGTGATTTGGCCCATAGTCTCTATGGTAGTGACTTTGCATGTAACATGCAAGATGCCATCTCCTTTAGATATCGGTTTTTCCACTCAGCAACTCCGTTTTGTTGCAGAGTGTAGGGAACTGTATGTTGCAACTATATCCCTGCCTCATGGAAAATATTGTGGATCTCATGATTCACATACTCTCCCCTGTTATCAGTTCGGAGGACTTTGATCTTCTTTTCAGACTGTGTCTCAACCAAATATTTGAAATCTTTGAGGTGTTGAAAGACCTCAGATTTTTTCCTGAGAAAGTAGATCCATGTAAAATGTGATAAATCATCAACAAAAATGAGAACAAACCTCTCTTTTCTGATCGATGGATGTGAAAAAGGACCCATGAGGTCATTGTGGATCAGATCTAAAGGTGCGGAAGCTCGCTGAGACTTTCCCTTGTCGAATTTCTCTTGAGGGTGTTTTCCGAGAACACATCCCTCACATACTCCCTTGGAGAAATGGATGTCTAGTAGAACATCAACTAATTTATGCTTTCTAATATGTTGCATGTATCTGAAATTCAAATGTCCAAACCTTTCGTGCCATATCCTACTACTTTCATCAGCATGAGTAAGGAGTAAAGTAGAATCAGATTCAATGAATTCATAAAATGTATACAATGTAGACTGATGATTTACCTCACTGATAGAAACCCTAGAGTTGGTTTGCATGTCGTAGATGTCCACAGAATTTGGTGTGAATACAACTGTTTTTTCGGTGTCGGAATTCATCATCTGATACATGGAGAGAAGGTTGACATAAAGCTTGGGAACATGCAGCACATTCTCGAAGATTCCATTGGTGAGTTCAATCCTTCCTTTGTCGGTGACTTCGACAGAAGAGTTGTCCCCCATCATAATAGGAGGACCTTTTCATGCATCCAAAGAATAATATACTGCTTCTGAGGCATCCATGTGATGTGATGCTCTTGGATCTATGATCCAAACATCAAGAGAGGAGTTGATGGCAATCAAGGCATGGCTAGAATTGTCTTTCTTGAAATTCAGATCTTCTGGCTTCTTCTTCTTTGCACCCTCGGGGATGCGATCTCCAAGTTTGTTTTTCTGAAGCATATGAGACATCAGATCTATTTGTTTTTTCATGCATGCAGATTCTGAATGGAATCCTTTGTGACAGTACGTGCATTTCTCTCATTTTCTTCCCTTTTCTCCTTTGGATCCGGAGGCATTGGTGAAAGGTTTTGTGTACCCTTCCTTCTTCGTATGTGCATGAGATTTCCTCTTATATTTTTCTTTATATTTCTGATATTTTTGGCTTCCATCATGCACAGTGAGTGCATGCACCCTTGGGCCTTTGATTGTTCCCATGTTGATGAGCTTGGTTTTCTCTTGTGTCAGGGATTCGATAAAGTCCTCAAGAGAAGGAATCTTCCAGGTGGCTCCAGAGGAAAATCTGAAAATATGGAATGTGGATACGAATACAGAGAATTCAGGTCCAAGCTTGGAGAGAATGGTGAGAACCATTTTTTTCTCCTCCATCGATTTATCAACCCTGCAAGCTTTGAGTTGCGACAGTAAATCCTTGAATTTTGTAAAGAAATCTTGGATATTGTCGAAGCTTTTTGGATCCAATGTGAGTAGATGCACCTCCAGCATGTGGCCCCTCATCTCATCATGTTTTCCAAAGATCCCTTCCAATATTTTCCAAGCTTCAGTCTTACAGGAAGATATGTGAAAAAGGAGATCGAGAGAGATAAGACTACAAAGTGTTCTGAGTGCCTCATCCATGCGATTTAAGTACTTGGATTTTTCTATGGTTGATGTCAGTTTTGTATTTGTATTCATGTTTAACCTATACAACCCTCTGGATCAGATATGTATGACTATTTTCTCCTTCCATGCAAAATAGTTGTAAGGTGTAAGAATGAATTCTTTTTGGAATTCCATCTTTCCGTTGTCTTCAATCTTTTGTACTTGCAAAAAAAATTGGTCTAGCTTTTGCTTAGCAGTATGTTGTCTCTAATACCATGTAAATGTGTTGAACCTTCATATAATATATCTATATAAACAATAATACACACATTTGCAGAGAGAATTGGAAAAGGAAGAAGAAGGAGAGAAAGAATGGAAGAATTCTCATTAACCGTTGTGAATAATGAATAATTTACACATGATATACTCTGTATAAATCAATGAGTTCAAATTGAGGTGAACCAAGTTGCCATAGTGGTGGTCTAGAGTGATCTGGACACACATCAACAGTTACGGGAGTGTACTGCCACCTATTCTAGTCTCTCAAGCAGTTACGGGAGTGAACTGCCACCTAGTTGAGTTAACTAGTCAACTAGTCTTCAGTTAACTGACTGAACAGAAAGTAGTGAGGAGTTAAATCAAGGAATCAAGGCTAATGCACCACTTTGGTGATTATACCAAGGCAATGTCAAATTATCATGGTGATGATCCCAATGTTGCATGGTGATGATCCCAATGCAACATCTAAACTCAAATCAACTAGTCAAACTAAAGTGTGAACTGAAAGAGAATATTCTCCAGGTGGAATATTGTCTCCTAAAATATAGGAGACTGGATAATGACTAATTATGACTAATAAACAAATAAAAACCTTAGGAAAAAGAAATCCTATGTGTGTGTGAAGTAACTCCAACAGATGTTAGGCAAGCTATAGTAAATGGATACACTGCACCAGATTCTCCCCCAAAAGATAATGTTGGGAAAAATATTAGTGAATAAAATTAAAAGGCTATTAATCCCACTCTAAGTGGTCTAATAGGTTTAGAATTTGTTGAAGTTATGCATTGTGATTCTGCAAAGGAAATCTAGCACAAGCTCAAGAATGTGTATGATGGATATTCTAAATTCAAAGGGGCCAAGATTCAGACTTACATAGGACAATTTGAACATTTAAGAATGAAGGAAGATGAAGATATTGCAAATTATTTTCTTCGAGTTTATGAAATTGTGAATACTATAAGAGGATTGGTAGAAAAGATTGAAAATTTAGTTATTGTGCAAAAGATATTGAGATCTCTCCCAATAATATTTGACCCTAAAATATCAGCTCTAAAAGAAATAAAAGATCTGGCTACGTTGGGCATGGATGCATTACATGGAATACTTACATCATATGAAATGAGAACAGAACACAAAATACATATGTAATGGAAACAACTTTCAAATATTCCAAGAAGACAAGAAATAGCAAGCCAAGGTCAAAACCCTGCTCCAACAATAGTGATGATTTAGACAATGAAGAAGCACCCAACTTTTTGAGAAAGATAAAAAGAGGAACTGGAAAGCACAAAGGTAATATTCCTTTCAAATTATTTAAATGTGGTAAAGTTGGACATTTTTCTTCCAAATGTACTTATGCAAGGGGTTCAAATAGTGATGAAGAAGAAATTCCTAAGAAACAAAAGAAATATCAGAAAAGAGAGAAGGAAAGAAATAAAGGAAGATTTTTGAAAAATAAAATCCTGCATTCAAAATATGATAGTTCCTCATCCGATGAAGATGATGATAGTGAGAGTGAATCAAGAAGAGTACTCTTCATGGCGTTAGAGATTCAAGAGGAAACTACTGAAAATAATGAAGGATACTATGAAGAAGAAGGATAAGTGAATCTTTAGGTAGGATTGATTAATGCCTTAAGTGAACTAGAATAGCAAGGAAGAAAAACAAGTCTCTCAAAGAAGAGTTATGTAAACTGAAGGAAGGATTTCAAAACCCTAGAAAAAATTATGAAGGAGCCAAGAAGACTATCTTAGATCTAAAGATTCAGTTGGAAGAAGCCAAAGTGATTGAAGAAACACTCAAGAGACAACTAGAAGAAAATAATAAAATAATAGAGAATCTAGAAGTTGCAATAGTCTCACTATGAAAGAAACTACAAAAGAAGGACATCCAACTAAATTTTGGCAATAACACCAAAATACTGGATGAAATCATTTGCAATAAGAATCCATTCTATGAAAATTTTGGACTTGGATACAAACAAAATAATATTTATGAGGGTTCAATCCCTATGATGACACAAAATGAAGCAGAGAAAATAAGTTATGTAGATACTATCAAGGGTTCCATCAAGAAATAAGAATGAAATACTCTAAAGAAGGACATACATAAATAAAAAAATAAAGAAGAATCAAGAAGAAGATCGTGCATTCATAGGAACATGGAATAAACAACCAAAAATGAAGAAGAGAATACCTTTATATCATAAGAACAACACCAACCAGAAGACTACCCATACCCAGGTACCAAAATATTTTTCTTGGATTACATTATTCTTGTAATAATTTTGGGCATAAAGCCATAAATTGTAGAGCCTATGCAAAGGGTAGAAACACCTAGAACAAATGTAGATATGAAAATACCAAGAATCATTATGAATTCAATTATCCCAGAAAGTCTCTTGAGGCGTTTGAAAAAAATTAGAATAGTTTTAGTGCTCTAGGTTATGAAATTGAATTCTACAAATGTAACAATTTTGGACACATAGCCAAAAATTGTAGAAGTGATTTCATAGTTTCTTCAAGGGAAACTAGGCCTGTTCCTTTCAATCATATAGGGGGGCAATAAAGAACTTGGAAAATGAAGCAAGAAGATTTGAAGGTTGAGGAATGTGGGTTTTCCTTACAAGCCCAAAATAGAAGAAGCCGTTGGTATATTGATAGTGGATGCTCAAAGCATATGACTGGACAAAAAAATATATTTGTAACATTAAATAAAGAAAAAGAGGGGTCTGTCACATTTGGCAATGATAACTCAACTAAAATTATAGGAAAATGAACAATCAGTCTTCGAAACAAAGATGTTGTGGCATAAAATGCCCGACTTATTGAAAATATGAAGCATAATTTGCTAAGAGTGAGCCAAATATGTTATCAGGGGCACACACTTATATTCAATTCAAAAGTGTTAAAAAAGGAGAGAAGGATCAGTCAAACTAGTGGCAACAATGACAAGGACTCCAAACAAAATATATATCTTGAATGAGATTGAAGAAGAAATATGTTGTTTGGGAAAAGAAGATGAAATTTGGCTTTGGAATAGGAGAATGGGCCATATAGACTTTGATAATATTGTCAATATTAGTAAGAAGCAAGTTGTAAGAGAAATTCTAGAAATTACAAAGCTAATGAATAATATGTGCAAGCACTGTCAGCATGGAAAACAAACAAAAGTTGAATTCAAGACAAAGAAAAAATCTACTACAAAAACATTGGAGATTGTACACAGTGATTTGTGTGGGCCTGGTATCCCCGATTTCTAGGGATAACTAAGGAGATGATGTATCTATGCCCTTAGGTTGTAGACATGGAGTATCGAGAATCAATTTTGTAGTGATTAACCTTGCACAATATTTTATTGCAAACAGATATTCAATAAAAGAATAGAAAATATACAATGAAAAATACACACATTACATAGATATTTTTCCCCTAGAAACCCAAACTGGGAAAACCAACATATTCTATATTCATTCATTGTGATACATTTTTTACAATACAATATACATATAGGAGCCACAGACATCCAAAACCCTAACCCAATGACCTGGATTAGTCAACAACCCTAATTCCTTAAACAAAAATAGAAAACCATCGGCAAAAACCATGTGTCAAAAAAACTCCCAACAATGGACATGAAAACCGAGTCGACGTGAAAAACAAGGAAAAAATGCGACATGTTTCTCCAGGGAAAAAAATGCGACACTATAGATAGTCGTGCAAAGAATATAACACATACCGAAAAAGTTTTACCAGCAGTGTCCACTCGCACAAATAGAGGTTTGCTTCACCACCACATCTCAAGTTCATCATGACGCTCTCCAGCACATCATCTTACTTTCGGAAGACATTGGGTCTTGCTCCATGAGGTATAAGCCAGGTATTATGGTGAGTGTCATTTAATTATTTGAGGCATTTGAGTTTGTTGCATTTTAAACTGCTTTTGATTATGTAACGTCTACTTGGAAATTATGCTCTTTGCCTTGTTTGACCTGGGTGGTTGACATTACACCTTAGTAAGTGGTCACCCTTAGGGATAGGTTTTCCACTGGGAGGTCCTTTTAACAAGTCATCATTCCATTTCCAACCATACCTGTCACTTTCCACACTTCACCCCCTCATCTCCTTACCTTTTGGGATTTTCGAGTGTACTGACCCAAGAAGGGATTGTCTCTCATTTCATGGGAAGAAGGGGATGAAGGCCCAGAGGCTTGTAGTTGGAAAAAGATAAAATCCAATCATGAACCTTCTATATGCTCACCCAGGGATTCTGAGGAAAATGAAATGTCTCTCATAAGAAACTGATGGGACAGGTGAAAAATAACTAATACAAAATGCCAACCAAAGTGGAGCATGTGTGGGAAATGTTGTTCATGCTTAGGTAGAATCCCCACACATTGTCTTAAACTTGGGGAATCATGATATGACTAGGGTAGAGTCAAGGTGGGCACTACTTTTCATGCTTAGGTAGAATCCCCACCTTGGCTTCAACCTAGAAACATATTAAAAGAACAAAAGGAAATAAATGGGCTTGGAAAAAGGTTGCATTAAAAATGAAGGTGAAACACACCCTTTACAAAGGCACCCATAAATGAGACACTACGATCCCTTGTATGTCATGAACACCATTCCAAAAATTCTTGCTCCCATCCATGTCACTTTTTCCACATGACCTAGAGAGGGTTCCACCTGGAAAACACTCCTAAACTTGAGGTATGATTCACCCAATAGGTTTCTTTGTCAACCCTCCCATACCCAAACTTGGAAAATTGCATAGGGTATTTGAGAACTTGTTTATTTTGATGAGGTGGTTTTTAATAGACATACTTAGACAGATATTTTATTGAATTGATTTTCTTATCATGATGCATTTGACTTGATATCCTTGGAGGTTGTATTCATTTTCTTTTCAGGACCTAGTTGGTGGACAAATATGGAAGGACAAGCCTAGCTTGAGCTTCCTTGGGGCTTGAAACCCACAAGTTGGATACCATGGCCCATGCACTAGATGATGATGAAATCCTTTGGAGGCTTGAAAGGAACCTTGAAATACCCTTCCCATCCCTTCATCACCCCAATGACCTACCTTTGGAGAATAAAACACCACATTTTGGGGGTGACGTCATGCATGAGCTAGGGTTTTTGGTGGTGGTGATTTTGTTGGTTGACACATGGCATGTTTTTATGGAGAAGAGTACCTTGGCTTGAAAAATAAGACCATAGCACTTGAGGAGAATTCCTTTGGAGGTCCAACGTGGCATATTCAATCCCAACGTCCTATTCTTGATGCCAAATCGTTACCCTAGATGAGTGATGTCATGTTTATTTTAGGGTTTCTTATGTGCAAAATAAAATTGTAAATTGTAAATGGGAAAAGTAAGGGTTTTTGACCCCTTAATTTGTGATTTACCCTAAAATTAAGTTGACAAACACTTTTAGGAGAATTTTTTATAAACAAGGATGACTTCCATTTCATTTTTATCATAGCTCTCCCATTGTGAGAAGACTATTGTGACTGAAATTTGCACCCTACTTCGGCAATTTGGTATCTCTCTCTTGTGAAAATTATTTTTGGTGATATATCTTGGTTAATTGTTGAGATAAGGTGGTTTTCAGCTCTTAGAGACCTCTTCTCTTGCTTATGAATGGTCATTTCTTGGTGAAACTAGGGTTTGATCTTGCATCTCTCTTGAAATTGGTAAGGAAAATCTACAATT
>JASDQU010880594.1:0-21008 GCA_032191745.1 Picea mariana
TATGTCACTTCCTTTTAACATTAGGGCCGACTTGACACTTTCTTATTTTGTAATTCTTTTCTTTAATTATCTTCAGGGCCTATATGTACTTCCTTCTTCAATTCACTTTGTCATCTTCAAAAGTTCATTTCTCCTCAACCATGAGGATCCACGTGACGTGCCAGATACCACCGGAAACAACATGATGTATAATTTCCATTCATGGGTGTTGTATATGCACGTTCATTGTCCTTCATGTCCAAATACCTTTATCAATCTTGCGGTCCAAAACCCATGACTAGGGTTGACATCAATGACAACAACCAATCTTCCAACACCCATTACATTAATTCGTTGGTTATGCATAAAACTCTCTCTCTCTCTCTACATATATATATATATATATATATATATATATAACCAATTAAATTACATAATAACAAAACCAATGAATTGATCACCATCAGAGTTTGGCCTTGAACCTTCATTGGCCAATCATGGCCTGTGACGTGGCAACCCATGATTGGTCCATGTCACACCATGCCACAGAGTATGCCATGTCACCTGCAAACTGTATTGTATGGTTATGCCACATGGTGCTTTCTAGTACTTCCACATCACTGCCAACTATGCATATAGATGTTGATGTGTCTGCTAACTAGGCTTCCATGTCATCCATACGGATGACACGTGGCACTTTTTTATTGGTCCACATGGGTGTCGAAAATTCCAAAAATGAGTGACATGTGGAAACCTCTCGTGATACCACACCATCTTGTTGATGTCATGTTGACGTGATGTTGTGCCTTGTCAATTGTACGGATGGTCCATGTGGCAGCATGTGGGCCTCCCACGTGGCACTCCCATTTTGCCTTTTTCTTGAAAACTTCAAACGACCATATATTTCTCATACGACCTCTGTTTGAGGCGATCCATGTGCTATTGGAAATCTCTCGTCAAGATCTACGCAATGCAGTCATTTTCATTAGAATGTGAGAAGATCGATTTTTGATCTTTCTGGATCCTCCTGGATCAACTGGGGAAGTACTAAAGTTACAACAAAGTTAAATATAGGAATTGTTGGAAATAAATGTAAATGACTAAGAGATGCTACAACTACACATTATTCAATCAAAAGACAAGGCTCTATAATGTTGGCGTGGAGTGGTGGCAACAGAGTTGGAGTAGTGAGCAAATACTAGAGTTGGAGCATGATGTTAGTAGAGGAATTGCTGGAAATAAATGAGAATATGGAAAAGATGCAACAACTATTCACTCATCAATAAGAAAATGATACCTTGCAATGTTATTGTTGATCTAGAACAATTAACAATATTTTTATTAGAGGAATTGCAAGAAACAAATGAAAACAATACCCTACAATGTTAGCACCGAGTTACAACAATCTGGAGCTACAATAATGGAGAGCACTAGAGTTAAAACAAGATGTTAATAAAAGAATTGCTGAAAATAAATGATAATATATAAATAATGCTACGACTACTTCTACAAAGTATAGAAGATACAAACAATACCGAGCTAAGGAGGGGGCCTACCTCCTTAGACGAGGTGTTGGTATAAGAATGCAGTGGGATTCTTAAATGATCAACACACCAATAATTGGACATGAACAAAACAAAACTTATGTTAATAAAAAATGAGTAACACAATACAATTCTATTCACAGACTTTCTTATGCTTTTTCTCCGTCCCTTGGCTCAAAGAGAGCGGGGGTATTTATACAAAAAATGTTTCTTCCGAAATAAAATAAGAGAATCAATGGAGATCCATGAGAATTTGGTCGTCTCATCTCGTTACATTGTTTTATCCAAAAGATGGCAAAAATAGAGTGCATCCTGACTAAATCGGCCATGGAAAGTGGTAGCCGAGTTATCTATTCCCTTCTAGCACTTGTTTTCTCTTGTCATGTTTCTGCATGGTTGTTGAATGACTAGTCGATCCATCGTGACAGCTGTGTGATTGACTACTGATCTGTTATGACAAATGCAAAGTTACAACACCCGACTCAAAGATGCAGCAATGGTCCTGTAGTGAGAGTTGCAACACTGAGAGTTGTAACAATGGGAGTTACAACAATGACCAAAGTCGCAACACTAGGAGTTGTAGCAATGAGAGTTGCAAAAATGACTAGAGTTGTAGCAGCTACACTTGAACAGGGATTGTAGCTCTTGTGTTGGGAAGGTACTTGTGCAACTTTGTTCCTGTATACCATTGTTAGCACAAAAGGTGATAATCTCTTGAAAATGCATAAGAATAAATGTTGAGTGAGTGATTATACCTTGGCAAAAAATGCATCATTGTGGATGAAAAGTGTATTAATATGGAAATGGAAATGGGAAAAATGTGTACAAAAAGTATTGTATGAGTGCTACAAAGATGTCAATTTGAGCCCCTGTCATCTCCTCCCAACCGAAATCATTGCATGTCCTCATGCAACCAAACAATTACTTTGAGTCTAAGAGGGTGAGACTCCCTTTGAGGTTGTTGATGACATCATCAATTTTCCCTTCCATAGGAGTAGTAGCTTCTTCCTCATCTTGATGGCCTTCCAAAATCGTAGCAAGGCCTTCACCTAAAGTTCCCCCTGCTAGTTCTTATGTAACAACAAGGTCCTTTTCTTTTGCTTCCATTGTTTCTCTATTTTTTGCTTCCCCTGTTGGTTCTTGTGTGACAAGAGGGTGATTCGCCTCTGATGATTTATTTGTGGCAGCATGGCATTTGGCTTCTGTGACATTGGAATGGGTGTCCTTTGTTGGCTCAACAGGGTGACTCGCTTCTATTGTTTCAACATGGAGAGTTTCCTCTGTTGGTTCAACGGGATGACTACCCTCTATGACAACAGTTTGGGTGTCTTCTAATGGTTGGACCGGGAGAGTACCCTCTACTATTTCAGTAGAGTGGATGTCCCCTGTTGGTTCAACAAGGTGGTTGACCTCTGCTTGTTTAGCAAGGTGAGATTTCACTGCTGGTGCAGTAGGGTGACTCTCATCTACTAGTTCTATAACAATGGGTCCTGTTGCCTAAGAAGGGTAGTCTAATCTATTCAACTGCCTCTCATTTCTAAGCGCATCCCCTAACAACTTCAGAGAGGTATGGAAATTCATGTTCTTCTTCTCAAGAACCCACTACTTCTTTAACATTGATGAATACAAGGGCATAAGCAAAGGGGTACTTACTCTTTTATCTTTCCTGCTTTTGGATGGCTCTGGGGTAGCAGTGGCCTCGTTTGCTTCTAGATTTGTAGCTTCTTCATAGTTCGTGTATACCTACAAAATTGCAACAAGGCCCTCTCCTAGGGTTTTCCGAAACTGGTTCTTGTGTAACAACAAGGTTTTCTACCCTTATTTATTGATCAGGTCCAGGTCCAATAGAGTCTTGTCCATCCCCCATCGTGTCTTGTGCTGCAACTATTTCTTTGAGCTATTCCACCCTTATTGGTTCTTGTGTAGCAACAACGGTATTTCTTTTCCGAGTGGCATCACTATATCTTTCCCTCTTCTTCTTTTAGATCATCAGATATATTTCCCTCTTCCTAGTCATCGATAGTCTTTTGGTTGGGTGTTTAATCCTTATTATCTCTATGTCACTCCCATGGTTGTTTTCATCTTGCTGAGGAGTTTCGACAGAACCCTCAGGGGTTTCTTTTTCAGTGGCTGCAATTCCAGGAGTTGCAACTTTTTTGGCCTTCAAAGCTGTAACAACTATGACATCTAAAGCTGCAACAACTACAACAATTAGAGTTCCAACAACTTTAACCTCTGGAGTTTTAATGTCACTATCTCGTGGTGGAGTTGCAGCAGTTGCAACTCTTCTATGAATGGTTACAATGACGACTGGTGCTCTCTCCACCCCGTTCCATGTCTTGACCTCCCTATGTAATGTGTGTTCGCCCAAAAGTTTCATTAGCCCATGGGGTGAGAGGGATTACCTAGGGAAAACAACTTTTTGTGCTTGTTTGGCCATGGTTTGCAACGTCCCCTAGAGGAAAAACGACATGTTAACCAACCTACCATGTCGCAGGTGGTCCAGTACGAGAATCTGCTATAGGTATATGGCCCCATAGTGGCCCTCACAAGTGATGTATTGTTGCATGATGATGGAAACGTCGGACTCGGTAATGAGGTCCCGTCGAACCATGTTCCCTTCTTGACTAGAACTTCTCCTGGTTCGAGGAACTGCAAGAGAATTTCAGGTTTTGGAATTCATCGACAATACCATCGTTCACCTGTTTGAGGAAGCCCGACCACCTATTCTATCACTTCCTCCATCACCTACACTAATGTTCCCACGACTTTAGTCCTAATTTCCCTGAAATTTATGGCGAATTCGAGTGCCACATTGTCGTCATACCCTCATAGCCTGTTTAGGTATTCCAACTAGCATCCCTATTCGAAAATTTCACCGATATTATCGTATGCTTCCAAGAAGAGCGTCTCTATGGCTTAGTGAGCCTCCCATTTTTCCTACTTAGAGCTCAAGCAACTATGGTTTCAACTCAAAATGAACTATTTGAAGGGTAACGATTTTGACGTATGGACGAGAATGGTAGTGTGATGGGGTAATTATGTTGAGGGTTGGGTGATTATGAATGTGTGACGGGTGTTTAGTGATTCCATTAGGTGGTAATTATGACAATCAATGCCTATTTATTATACAATTTTGGGATATGTACCTTTTGACTTACCATGTGTGGTTGTGATTGCTCGTACCTTCGTCATGCTTGAGTGTCGACCTTATGGGACAATTAGGCTCCTTGCTGGCATCAATATTTGCAACAATAGTCAGAGTGGTAGCAATGGTGCTTCTGAGTTGCAACAACATGCAGAGTTGTAACAATGTTCAGACTTGCAACCATATTGCAGAGTTGTAGTAACATTGCATGGAGTTGCAACAAGGTGTAGAGTTGCAACAATAATGTGCAGAGTTGCAACAATATGCGTGGAATTGCAACAATGTGCAGAATTGCAAAAATGTGCAAAGTTGCAGGAACAATGTTCTAGAGTAGCAACAACATGTTTTCCAGAACTATGGCTTGATATGGTGTCTCAGCAGGAGTCATCTTTTCCCAAATCGGTTGTTGATATCTTAGCAATGGAGTTGTAGCATGGATATGCAGAGTTGCAACAACAAGAGTTGTATCAAAAGGATTCTGAGTTGCAGCGACAATGTTCAGAGTTGCAACAACATGAGTTGCAACGACCAGAGTTGCAACAACAGGAGTTGCAACACTAACAATCTAGAGTTGCAACAACAACATTCTTCTCCCCTGCATATCCTAAAAAAGGCCTTATTAAAAAAACAAGACTTCATTAAAAACTTGATCATAAGGTTTCTGACATAACCATCATGAAACCATGAAGCGTTTTTTTTTTTTTTAGCATGTCATGCACTAGCATAGGTTGATTTTCACAAAATATGCCCCCAGGTATTCCCCTAAGGGTTTTCATACATGGTATTTTATTTTCTATTTTTTATTTTTTGACACGAATGAATGATTTAGCAGGGGTTCCCCCCTTGTTAACAATCTCCAGATCATTGTCAGGCCATCCACTAGTGATCCTCTTCAGAAAGGCTTCCTTGGATAGAGGTCTATGGTATAATAGAATCCAGTGCTCATTTTCCATCATAGGAGTTCTCTCATCATCAATGGTGCAAAGTTTGATGGCTCCATTTTCATATACAATATCAATCTCATAAGGCCCAATCTATCAAGTACAAAAATTCCGTTTGAAATATTTGAACCCAGAGTCAAATAACAAGGCCTAATATCCAACTTTGAATTTCTTCTTCTCAATGAACTTGTCATGTCACCAAGCTATTTGATGTTGTATTACTGTTGTGCGATGCAAGGAAGCCTGGCGAAGTTCATCTAGTTCATTGATATGGAGGAGTCTTTTCTTCTGAGCTTCAGTTAAGTCCATTCCAAGTTGTACAACTATTTTTAGTGTCTCGATCTCTATTTCAATCGACAATAGTACTCTCTTTCCATACACTAATTCATATGGGGTGCAACCAATGATAGTCCTCCATGTTTTCTGGCAGGTCTGTAGAGCTTCAGGGAGTCTGCCGGTCCAGTCCTTAAGGTGTAGTATGATAGTCTTGGTGATGATGGCCTCAAGAATTTTATTTTTCCCTTCAACCTATCCATTGGATTATGGGTGATATGGTGCAGTAACCCTGTGTTTGATCTTGTATCTATCCATCAATTCTCAAATGAGTCTTGAGGTGAATTGAGTTCCTCCATCAATAACTATTTCTTAAGGTATCCTGAATCTAGTGAAGGTTTCTTCATGAATAAATCCTACTATTGCTTGTTCTATCGTAGACAAGAGTGCCTTGGCTTCCATCCATTTTGTCACATAATCTGTGTATACTATGATGTAGGAGTTATGGTGGGAAGGAGGATTGATTATCCTTACAAAATCCAGGGCCCATTTATCAAAGGGTTCCAATACCAGCTGTAGCTGCAATGAAATCTCATATGATTGCACCGGTCTTCCCATGCGCTAAAAAATATCACACATTTTTACATATTCCTTGGCGTATTTGAGCATAGTGGGCCAACAATACCCTTGATGAAGTACCTTGTACCCAATGTTCTTGTCTGCAAATTCCCCCCCACATGGACCATCATGGAAATCTTTCAATATCTCATATATCTCGTCTTCTCGCACACATCACTTGATCATGAGATCTAATCCTGTGTAGAAGAGATAGTCACTAATCCATGAGAATATCCAACTTTGTTTGATGATATTCTATCTCTCCTTTGGAGATAAATGATGTGGAGGTCTACCTGCAGCCAAGTAATTAGCAATATCTGCGAACCAAGGAGATTTAGTAAAAACCACAAATAGGTGCTCATCAGGAAAATAATTTTCTACAGGTGGCTCATTCGCATTAGATGTAAGTATTGAAAGAACATCAACCATTACATTATCTTTCCCCGGTTTATTCAAGATGGTTATATCATATTCCTGCAATAACAATGACCACCTAGTTACCCTGCCATTAGTGATAGGTTTGTTCATTAAATATTTTATGGAAACATGGATAGTGTGCAATATTATTGGACATCCTGTGATGTAATGCCAAAACTTATTAATTGCATGTATTATCACAAGAAACTATTTCTTTGTTATTGTATAATTTAGTTCTATGGGTGAGAGATTTTTGTTGACGTAGTAAATTGCGTATGGATAATTTCCTTCTAGTTGTCTTAGAACAAATCCAACGACAGTGTCTGATGCATCCATAGATATATGAAACACGAGGGACCAATCAACCCCCATTAAAGTAGGAGCCTCAAACACCTTAGGCTTCAGTTCTTCATGTGCATGTTGGAAGATTTCTATCCAAAAAAAACTCAGAATCTTTGTTAAACAAAACAAACAAATGATGAGCAATTTGTAAGAAATTTTCAATAAAGCAACGATAGTAACCAATATACCCTAAAAAACATTGTACCTCCTTTTGCGAACGTAGAGTCAAAAAGTTTAATATTACCTTGATTTTCATCAACTCCACTTGGATTACTTTAGCTGATATGTGGTGTCCTAATATGATGCCATCAATTAAAATCATTGCACATTTCTCATTGTCGAGGGAAATGTTTGATTCTTTACACCTTATTAATGTTTTTCCTAAATTTTTTAATGCCTCATAAAATTCATTGTCATATCTCGTGAAGTTGTCCATATATATTTCCACACAATCATTGATTAAATCAGGGAATATACCAATTACAACTCTTTTAAAGGTGGCATGGGTGTTACATAAACTGAATGGTAGAACATGATAGGAAAATTCCCCCCATGGATAGGTAAACATTGTTTTGTCTTGATCCTCTGGCACGATCTGAATCTAGTTATACCCACTGAATACATTGAGAAAAGAAAAATATTTCTTGCTTGCTAACATATCCAGGACCTGGTCAATGAATGGAAGTGGAATATGGTCCTTGTGTGTTTCTTTGTTGAGTTCTCGATAGTCCACACAATTCCTCCATTTATGATTCTTCTTTGGTACCATGACGAGAGGGGAGATCCATTGAATGTAAAAAATTGGATAGATAAAGTTAGATGTGATCAATTTCTATAGCTCTCCCTTAACTATGTCCTACCAAATTCATCTAGCATATGGGTTTAGATCCTTCTTTAATGTATATATGGTGTGTGCATAAGTTAGGATGCATCCCCTTCATGTCAAATTAATCCCAGGCAAAGGCATCATTGTGATTTTGTAGTACTTTGATCAGTCACTCTTTTTCTTGTTCAATCAGTCCCTGATTGATGTTCAAGGTTTTCCTAGGGTTGATTTCTATGCTTTCTGTGGTGGACCCTTGATCTTTTTTCAGGTGAGGACTCATGTCTCACGTGTCATAACATTAATTTCAGCACCAAGGTTGATTAATATGTTGATAATGAGTGTATTATTAATTTTGACATTAAATACTGGGATACCAAGGCCAGAGTGTTTGGTCGCAAGAACTCCCCCCATCTTTAAGTCTGACAGTTTACCCATAACATGGACAGTTTGGGGATCCTTCCTTTTTTATACCGAGTTTCCTTAAACAAAGTTCCCATACCGCTTTCAAATAGATGGGTACATCTTTCATGGCTTGGAACAATGATATTTTAACACACATTCTTGAGTTCCTCCAAGAAGTCAAACTCAGGCTGAGTAAGAGGTTTCTCTAGGTTTAATCTTTCTGGATAGGGTGGATTTTGAAGTTCAGGGTGGGCATGATCGAATTTCAAAGGTTCATGAGATTGTTACTTTTTTGTTTCTTCATTTAAGACATCTTCATTCAAATATTCAATATGAATAGGAGGTTGTTCCTTGGTTAATGTCTTCCCAGATTGAAGATGGATATCATGGAAATCTAGGGAAGAGATGGAATAGGTGGGGTAGGTGGCAAGTCCGAAAAATTATGTTGGTTGGGTTGGCCTCTCATTATTATGGTTAGGGATGGGTTGTGCACATAATTGTGGTATAGGAGTGACTAATGTGGATGCCTGCATCTATGGAGGGGGAAGAAGTTGCATGGGTGGTTGTGTTATGACCTATTGAGGGCCTCTTAAAGTGGGATTTCTCCATCCTTGTTGTGATAACTAGGTTGGAGGAGGAGGATCCAACCATTATTATGTTGTAAGACACAATGTCTGAGAGTTATACTCCATGGAAGGGTTAGTACAATATGAATTAAAATACTGAGGTTGTTCTTGAACCATACCTTGAGGTTTGGGTTTCCATGGTTTTTTCTGAGAAACAAAGCATAGCTGCTTCGGTTCCTCAACTTTCTGATAAAAAATTTTCAGTCTTGGTAGGGATGTAAAGTTGCAAGTAGCATGGTCCTCACTACAAATTCCACAAACCTCAATTTGGTCCAATGGACACTCCTTCCACTTGTGCTTCATTCTGCATTTTGGGAAAAAGATAGCCAAATCTCATTTGGCCTCTTCCTTCTTCTTCTTCTAATTATTTATTTGCAGTGTGTCTAACTTGGAGCTCAAGGAACTATTTATATCATTCTTGAAATCCTCTAACATATTCCCGATATCTTCTCTTGTAACTCCAATTCTAAGAATCTTACCAGTACTTTTCAATATATCTCTTGGTCCTTTACATATTTTTGAAGTTCCTCTGGAATATTTGCGACAAAGTTCCAAGATGACATCACAATATTATTTGGAGATATCTCCTCCACCCATCAAGTTGAGAAGTTCATTTCAACCATCTCAGATTCCCTCAAGAATAAGACACATCGTGTCTCGAGAGCCAAATCTCCTTGCCTTTCCCTCTACAAATTATAGTTGAATCTTTTGACATAATCCTCAAGGATCTCATATTCATGTTGTTTCATTCTGAATAATTCCTCCCTTCTTTCCTTATCCTTACAATAATGTTGGTACTTTTCCAAGAATTTCTGTGTCATCTAGTCCTATGTATAGATGTTGTCCCTACCAAGGCCCATGAACCAATGTAGTGTACTATTCTTGAGTGTGGCAGGGAGAAGTTTTAATTTCTTGACATCTGACACGTAATCATAACTTCTGCAAAGTATGTCAAATTAAAAGAGGAAGGTGTTAGGATCTTCTTCATAATGTAATCATAACTTGACAAGGATGAGTGAGGGATATTCTTCATTTTGGTCTCTTCATATGATCCTCTAATTGGAAATCCAAAGGCAGAGGTTTATTCCTTGAAACTTTCATTTTGCATCTCCTTCTGAGGGTTTTCTTATATTCCCGAAGGTGCTTTAGGGAAGATGAACTCCCTGAAGTGGTACTGTTCACATCTTCTGAAGGTAGAACCTTTATGTGCATAGAACCCTGTATCGTCTCAAATTCTTGAGCAGAGGTCTTAGGTCTCTTTTTGGTAGAAAAATTTCTGTAGGTGACAAATAGTTCGACTGACCGTGCTCCTTTCCCTCTTGAGAGTGACATGCACTATTATCTTTACGGGGATTTTTGGATGAAATAATTAATCTACCTTATTGATCCCTAACTTTGTGCATAGAAAATATTAGAAAAACATTCTACAAATTGCTGAAAATAAATCATATCACTCATTTTATTGTAATGAAAATCCAAATGACAACAAAACAACAACTATACTTTTGATATATCCCCAACAACATTGCCAAAAATGATAGACTTTTAAATCACTTCCTAATTAATTTAATAAGAAACGAAATAATTGTGCATTTAATCATCAATCCGAGGTCGTATTGAATTTACGAACTGTCGTGCACCATATATGCAAGTATAATGATGCAATTTCCAATGAGTTGTAGCACTTTCAAATGAATGTCGCAAGAAAATATATCAAGATGCTTTAGCAATTCACTAAATTAAACTATATCAAAACTACATTTGCGGGATTGAAAACACACTTTTGCAGGTGTTATCCCCCATTTCTAGGGATAACTAAGGAAATGATGTCTCGAGGACCTTAGGTTGCAGACATGGACTAGAGACAAACCAATAGAAAGAGCATCACACCACCCATCACTATGGGATCGATGGCTGCACCATTCACCACACCAGGTTGTCTCACAGAGGATGGTAGGTATTTCTCCATGAGGTAAGGAGCCCAACATTGTGGTAAGTATCATTTTAATAAATGATGCATTTAAATATGTTTCAAAGGGTTCTTCCTTGATTTTGAAAACGTTTACTTAGAATTTATGCTCTTTGCCCTATTTCACCTTGGTGGTTGACATTGTGTCCTAGTAAGTGGTCACCCTATGGGAAAGGGTTTCTACTGGGGGGTCTTCTTAATTAGTCATCATACCGCTCCCACACATACTTTCCACTTTCCATGTTTCTTTCCCTTCATTTCCTCATCTTTTGGGTTTTTAGGCCACATTGACCCAAGAAGGGCTTGTACCTCTTTTCATTGGAAGAAGGGGTTGAAGGCCCAGAGGTTTGTAGCTGAAAAAAGATAAAAACCAATCATAAACCTTCTATATGCTCTCCCAGGGATTATGAGAACAATGAAATGTTTCTCACAAAAATTGATGGGGGGCGTAAAATAAATAACTAATTAAACATGCCAACCAAGGTAGAGTGTGTGTGGGCAATGTTTTTCATGCTTAGGTAGAATTCCCACACATTGTCTTCAACTTGAGGAAGCACAGTGTGACCAGGGTAGAGTAAATGCGGGGAATGCTTTTCATGCTCAGTTAGAAGTCCCACTTTATCTTCAACTTGGTAACACTTTAATAAATTAAATGGAAAAAAGGGTTTGGAAAAATCATACATCGCAGACAAAGGGCATCACACCCTCTCTAAAGGAACCCATAAATGAGACAATATGAGCCCTTGTATGTCAAGAAAACCCATGCTCAAAAGCATTACCCCTATACACCTCATACTCTTCACATGACTTAGAGAGGGTCCACCTGGGAAATGCTCCTAAATTGGGGAATGATTCACCCAATAGGTCGCTTTGACAACTCTCCCATACCTAAATTTGGCAAGTTGCATAAGGTCTTTGAGCATTTGTTTATAATGAGAGGGGGGATTTTATGCACATGTTTGGGTTGTTCTTTTATTATATATGGCTTACTTGACATGATGCTTGTGACTTGTGAGCCCTTGGAGGGCGAATTTGCTTCTCTTTGAAGTGTTGAAATATTGTAAATTCAAAGAATATTCTAATTATAATTGATTTGTTCTCTTATAGATCAAATCCCCTTTTATGGATTGATCATGTTGGGTCTTGTATAAGACCAAATCCCCTTTTGTGGATTGGTAAAACCATAGTTACATGGTGGTGTTTGTAAAGTTGTCCCTTTGGGTTTAATAAAGTGTTTTTAACCACTATTGGAAATACGTCGGCCCTACTTGATGAAGAGACATAGCCCTAGTGCTTCCTCAAATAGTATTTATAAGTGAGGAGGGCACCTCATTTGTTCACTCACTCACTCACTCACACTTCTAGTGTGCATATTTTGAAGGTATTTGTAGTTGCAAGGAGAATGAGAGAAACACGCATGCTCAGTCCTAGTATTTTCTTGGTGGTTTTGTTTTAAGTCTTGGCATTGTATTGGCAATCTATTATTGAGGAATTTTTTGCTAGGTTTTCTCCCCCATGAGGGTTTCCCAGGATAAAATGTTGTGTACCTTGTGATTGCGTTTCTTTCAGTGATCCTACTTATGCTGTTATGCTCTAGTAAATTGAAAATAACTTAATAACATCTCTAAATTTAACATGGTATTAGAGCTTGACTGAATAGAGCACCTTTCACTAGGTATCCAAAAACGTCACTATTGTCGTACAAGAAAATTAGGGCTTTTTATTAAAAATAAATTTCTGACTAAAAACCATCTAGTTAAGTGCGCCCTACCCTAGCGCATCATTTGGCAGCTTAAGCGCACCTTTTCAGTGGCCAAAGCCTCCATAAAGTCAAACCATAGTTTTTACTGGTACTAGAAAATCAAAAAACCAGGAAACCAGAAACAATACCAAAAGTACCACTCCATATTTGCGCAGGTCAAGTTTCAAGGGGTAAAACTTAGAATTTTTGAAAACAGATAGCTCCAGCCTACTCGCCTCAACCCAATACATCTCTTGGTAAGTTCAAATTCATTTTTTGAGCACTTTCAATTTTTGGTCATTTTCCCAACTCCAGGTCAAGATGCCTACAAGCACCAAGCTTCTTGACAACTTAGAAGGTGTGAAAAACTTCTGTGTCTAGAAGTACATAATTGGACTCATTCTTGAAGAGAATGACCTTGCAAAATTCATAAAATAAAATGTACCAGAACCCGAAGAAGATGCAACCAAAGCTAAGTACAATAAGGATATGGTCATGGCCGAAAGGATCATTGCAGACTCCATTAAAGATCACTTGATCCCTCAAGTGTCTTCTAATAATACTCCAAAAGAGATGTTTGATTCCCTAACTAGAATGTATGAAGGAAATAACATCAATAGAAATATGAACTTGAGAACCAAACTCAAGAATACAAAGATGCAGAAAGGAGAAATAGTTCAAGACTATTTCTCTAGGGTTACTCATTTCAAAGAAAAAATATAAGAAATTGGAGACAAATTGGATGAAGATGAACTCATCATGACAACTCTTAATGGTCTCAAAAGACCCTACGATGCCTTCATCCAAACTATCTGTGCAAGAAAAGAGAAACTCCAATTTGATAGTCTATGGGAAGAATGTGTTCAAGAAGAAGCAAGAGTAGCCAACTAAGAAGACGTACTATTAAGGGATGAAGATCAAGCCCTAGTTGTTCATGCCAAAGGAGGAAAGAAAAGGTCTCATTTCCAAAAAGAGACCCATCTTCATAAAGAATCTCACTCCCCAAAGATATTCACCTTTAAAGAATCTCACCCTTCAAGGAGATTCCAGAAATATCATAAGGGTCAAAGAAAAGAAAAATATTTTTCCTCTTACCAATGCTATCATTGTGATAAGATGGGGCACATTGCTAAGAATTTTCCTGCCATAAGGGAAGAACACAAGAAGAGAAATAACAAAAGATATCATCCCCATGCAGTTTAAGATGATGAGCCACACACGAAGTTGACTAAGGAAGAGATTGAAGATTATGTCCTATTTTCTGCCCTCTTAGTATCTTTGACACATGGAGAGGATACTTGGCCCATAGATAGTGGTGCCTCTAAGCACACGATAGGTCAGAGAGACATTGTCTCTAGTCTTGAAGAAAATGAATTTCCCTAAAAAGTTTCACTTGGAGATGATTATCAATACCCTATCAAAGGAATGGGAGAATCCACCTACAAACTTGATTCAGGAACTCCAATGAGAATAAAGGATGTACTTTATGTAACAGGTTTGAAAAAGAATTTACTTTCTATCTCAACTTTAGATAAGAAATGTTTCAGGGTTTCATTCATAGATGGTGAAGTTCTTATGTGGCCCAAAGAAAAAACCATAGAAGATGCAACTGTTATTGGAAGAGAAGAAGGTGGCTTGTAGAAGTTAAAAGGTCACTCAGATGCAACCTTGACTTACTACACTAAGAGTCCTTGTGAACTTTGGCATAAAAGACTAGATCACATAAACTAGAAATCTTTACCATATGTAAGCAAGTTAGTTACAGGTTTACCAGAATTAAAAGTTGATCATGAAGGTGTATGCAAGGGATGTGCACACAGAAAGAACATAAATAATCCTTTCCCAAAGAGCGAAAGTAAAGCAGAAAGAATCTTGGAGCTCATCCACTCAGATGTATGTGGTCCAATGCCATCAACCTCTCTAAGTGGGTATGTATACTATGTTTCATTTATTGATGATTATTCTCGCAAGACTTGGGTTTATTTCTTGAAATAAAAAGATGAAGTACTCGGGAAGTTCAAGGAATTCAAAGCCTTTCTAGAAAATCTCTCCAAAAGAAAGATCAAGATACTCAGGTCAGATAATGGAGGATAATACACCTCAAATGAATTTGGAATCTTTTGCAGAGATGTCGGGATTAAGAGGGAGCTCACCACTCCCTATAATCCTCAATAAAATGATGTAGCAGAAAGAAAGAATAGAACAATAATGGAAGCAATGAAGACTATGATCCACGATCAAGATCTTCCAATGCACTTATGGGTTGAAGCAACAAGAACAACAGTTTATGTCTGAAACAAATTATCCCATAGTGCACTTGGATTCAAAACCCCTGAAGAAATGTTCTCCCGAAATCACCCAAAAGTAATCCATCTAAAAATATTTGGTTTTCTAGTGTTTGTACACATTCCGAAAGAAAGGAGAACTAAGCTGGATCCTTCAGGAAAGTAGGGAATATTTTTTGGATACTGTGAGGTCTCTAAGGCCTTCATAATTTACATACTAGGTTACCACCATATTGAGATCAACAAAGATGTAACCTTTGATGAAGATGCAACACTCAAAAGATCAAGGAAATGCCAACTTGATGAAGTATATGAAGAAGAACCTATAGCTCCCAAAGTTGCAGAACCAGTAAATGAAGTTGTAGTTACTCCTGATGATGAGATTCTTGAAGATCATGATATGATATAATCTCAAGATCCTCCCCAGATGACAATATATAACAAGAGAAATCCATCTTGGGAAAGGGATTTTATTCAAGATCGAGAGAAGTATGGTGCCCCAGAAGGAACCATGAGACAAAGAAAGAAACCTAAGCCATTCTCTAGTTATATGGCCTTGATGTGTGATCTCATAGAAAAGGAATCGACTTGCTTTGAAGAAGCCATTCAAAAGAAAGAATGGGTGGATGCCATGACGGAAGAATATCAATCCATTATAAAGAATGAGGTATGGGAAATAGTTCCCAGACCAAAGAACAAAGATGTGGTATCTTCCAAATGGATATACAAGATAAAACATGCTGCAGACAGAAGCATTGAAAAACATAAGGCAAGATTTGTAGCTCATGGATATTCTCAAAAGGAAGGCATTGATTATGAAGAAACATTTGCTCCTATAGCCAGATACACTTCTATCAGAACCATCATAGCTCTTGCAACCAAAATGAAGTGGAAGTTACACCAGATGGATGTGAAAACAACCTTCTTAAATGGTGTTATTGAAGAAAAAGTGTATATAGAACAACTACAAGGGTTTGAAGTTGAAGACAAAAAGACTCATGTCTGCAGGTTAAATAAAGATCTGTACAGGTTGAAGCAAGATCCTAGAGCTTGGTATGGCATAATTGATAGTTTTCTGACGAGCTTGGGATTTACCAAGAGTAAAGCTAATTCTAACCTTTACTTTAAGGTTATGAATGATGATCCAATGATATTTCTACTATATGTAGATGATTTATTCTTGATAAGAGAAGAAAATATCATCACAGATTGTAAGAATAAGCTCACTTCAGAGTTTGAGATGAAAGACCTAGGCATGATGCATTATTTCTTAGGTCTTGAAGTTTGACAGAGACTAGAGAAGATCTTCCTTAACCAAGGGAAGTATGCAGTTGAAATACTGAAGAGATTTGACATGTTGGAATGTAAATTCATGAACACACACATGGAAACAAATTTGAAGCTCATGGTTGATACTTCGTCAGAATTGGTTGATGCTACTCTATATAGAAATATTATTGGTTCATTGATGTATTTGATGAATACCTGTCCATATATATTCTTTGTTGTGAACAACTTGAGTCAATCTTTGGTAGAACCCATACGTGTTCACCTTGTAGTTGCAAAGCATGTAATGAGATTCCTTAAGGGTACATTGTATTATGGTCTTTGTTATACTGGAGATCATGACTTCAGACTGTATGGTTATACTGATTCAGATTGGGTTGGAAGTGCTTCTGATAGAAATAGCACTTCAAGATGTTGTTTCATTCTAGGGTCAGCCATGACTTCATGGAAGAGCAAGATGCAATCCAATATTTCTCTCAGCACGACATAAGCATAATACATTGCAGCATGTTCCATCATTTGTGAAGCCATATGGCTTCTGAAGTTGTTGACAGGTCTATTTGATATGGAGATGGAAGCCACCGTGATTCTATGTGATAACCAGATTTGCATAAAAATGACGAAGAACCCAGTGTTCCATGATAATTAGAAGCACATAGAGATTTGATATCAATACATTCGTGATATGGTGTAGAGGGGAGATGTAAAGCTCCAATATGATAGCACAGATGAGTAGGTTGCAGATGTGTTGACCAAGCCTCTGTCTCGTGTGAAGTTTGAATACTTCCGAGATAAGATTGGTATAGTTTGAAATGACCTCCCTCGAAAGGGGGAGTGATGTTGATGATATTATGGTATCCTGACCAATAGCGGGTAGCTTCATTAGGATTTTATATCCTAGGGGATTGATCATCCCTAAAAATATCCCAAAGGTATGATAGGGACGGTCTGTTAGAGTACCTGTACATGTATATGCTAACTGTGGTCAGTAGTGGTCGCTCCGTTAGGATTTTATATCTTAGGGAATATTTTGATTTCTGGGAAGATTCTGAAGGTCTGGAAAGGATGGTCTGTCAGAGTACCACATGGTAGCTCCGTTAGAATTTTATATCCTAGGGAATCTTATGATTCCTGGGTAGATACCGAAGGTCTGGTAAGGATGGTCTGTCAGAGTACCACAAAATGTTGTTGTTGCATCTACCTCATTCTGTTTCCATATGATGATGATGTTGTTATCTTAGCCTCGTGATGATGATGTTATTATTCCAGCCTCGTGTTGTTGTTGATGATGTTGTATCAACCTCATGTTGTTGATGATGATGTTGTATTAACCTCATGTTGTTGATGATGGTGTTGGTGATATTGTTGCATTAGTATTATGCTAATTGATGTTGATGCAGATGATGATGATTATGCTACTCCATCTCCATGCTGTGACTGATGATGTTATTGATGATAAGAAAAACTCCTGATGATTTGTAGAAATGTCAATTAGTGTTCCAGATGCTGATGATGTTGCTACCCTCTCTCTCCCGATGATGTTGTATTGGGTTATGTCAGTATAATACCCTTCTCATTAAGGGGGAGTACTGAAATATTGTAACTTCGAAGAATATTCTAATTATAATTGAGTTATTATCTTATAGATCAAATCCCCTTTTGTGGATTGATCATGTCGGGTTTTGTATAAGAAAAAATCCCCTTTTGTGGATTGGCCAAACCATAGTTATATGGTGGTGTTTGTAAAGTCGACCTATGGGGTTTAATAAAGTGGTTTTAACCACAATTGGAAGAAGTAGATCCTACTTGATGAAGAAACATAACCCCAACGCCTCCTCAACTAGTATTTATAAGTGAGGAGGGCGCCTCATTTTTTCACTCACTCAATCACTCATACTTATAGTGTGCATATTTTGAAGGTAGATGCAATTGCAAGAAGAAGGAGAGAGAGGTGCATGATCAATCCTGGTCTTTTCTTGGTAGTTTTATTTTAAGTCTTGGCATTATATTGGCAATCTATTATCGAGGAAGTTTTTGCTGGGTTTTCTCCCCCATGAGGGTTTCCCAAGATAAAATGTTGTGTACCTTGTGATTGTGTTTCTTTCAGTGATCCTACTTATGTTGTTATTCTCTATTCAATTGAAAAGAACTTAATAAAAAATCTAAATTTAACATGAAGGGCCTTGACAGGTGGAAAGCTTTCCGTGAAGGCACAAAGCCACTTGGACCTTCACTTGGGGCATGAAGCCCATAGGATGGATGATGCACCCTTATTTCTTGGACACCTATTTCAGAGATATTTTCCTTTGGAGGCATGAGATTATACCTTGATGGAAGATACTATCCCCCTACTTGCCCAACGTTTGGACTTGAAGGCCTAAAACGTCACCTTTTAGGGTTTGACATCACATTGAGGACTAGAGTTCGATGGTGGTGATGATGATTTGATGATGAGTTGGAATGTGTTGATGGAGGGAGGCCATTGCACATGGAAATCAGGCCTTTGGATGCCCAATGAATCCATCAAGAAACCCAATGACTTGCTCTTATTTCCAAAACATCACCCCTAGAGGGATTGACGTCATCATTTAGGGCTTCTTTTAATTGTAAATTTAAATTTTGAATTGTAAAGGGTAAAATTAGGAGGCCGACCTCCCTAATTTGTGTTTTACCCTTAGTTAAGTGGACACACTTTGTTAGAAATACCTCCTATAAATATAGGCTTTCTCTTTTCATTTTCATATAGCAATCTCACTTGAGAATTACATACTATATGGCTGAAATTTTCACCCCTCTTGGGAAAATTGCATATCTCTCTCTTTGATGCTTGTTTTGGATGCTAAAAATTGTCTTATGGAGCTAAAGTGGTGCACTATCTCTTGGATTCTTGTATTTTGCTATGGTGATGAAATATACTTGGTATATAAGGGTTTATCTTGCATATCTCTTGGAATTGGTAAGGAATTTCTGCATGTTGTTGGTATTTCTTTCTAGTTTCATAGTTGTTCCGATCTAAACCCTTGGATGAGTATAAGGGAATACACCCTCCATCAAGTCTATCATTATTGTTAAGTGGATAAGGTATTGAAAAGGTTGCTAGGAGGAGTAAATGGGATTACACCCTCCTAGATTTACCTTGTTGGATTTGCTTTCTCTATGGAGTAAAATGGCTTACACCCCTAGAGAAGTAGTATATCTAACTTTACACAAGAAGACTCCATAACCTATTGACAAGGAACTAATCTTAATTTTCATTGGAGAAGTAAAATCAATGCATTGGTATACATGAAATTGAAATATTTTGTATTTGTTCAAGTTGGAATATTTTCTTAGTGTTATTAACTTGCTTGTGCCACTAAGGCACCTAGCTTGGCCTAGTATTTCTCTTGCTGCAATTAATTTAATGATACTGCCATTAGGGCTGCAACAAAAGACTCTTAAACTCTTTCTTTACTCACTAATCTACCATTGAAATTTTCTTACAAGCTTCCATATTGAATCTACTTGTGATTGGCTATCTTTTGGGTGGACTGTTTGTTGATTTTAGTGGATAGATATTGCTGTTGTAGCAATTGTTTGCTACATCCATAAGGCTGTCCTAAAAATTTGCTAATAACTTCATTTATTAGCCCCTTTTTACCATCAAAGCTTTTGCTTAAGTATTGGAAAATTACCTACATGTTTAATACTTGATCATCCAATAAATATTTGATGCTTTTGATGGTTAATTCTATAGTTAACAACCCTTTCCATTTCTGATATATATTTATATATATTACTGCTGCAATTTAGGACAACAATCTTTCCTTTCTTGTCCCTTTGATATAGGCTTGGTTTTATTATCATTTGTCTTGTTCGGCAGGTGTAACATTGTCTTGCAGGTACACGACACTTTGGTAACCTCCCTTTACCAACAAGACTCTTTTCACTTCCAAACCTAACCTATAGGGATTTCATTGGCCATTCTACCACTTTCCATCTCAATCCCCCTAGGGTCATTGAGATTCCCCCCTTGTGGTGACTTATCATCACTAAGGTGAGGGGAATATCTATCTAAGGTGACAATGGGTAGCTACTCACATAGTTGTCTCACTCTTATGGATTAGGTTGAGCTTTTCTCAACCTACATTCTCTGCGATAACATCAGGAAAGTAAATGACACACTTGTAGGAAAGTAAATCATTCTTGCAGGAAAGTAAATCACACTTGCGGGAAAAGTAAATCACAATTGTAAGAAAAGTACAGATCAAACTTGCAAGAAAAGTAAATCACACTTGCAGGAAAGTAAATCACACTTGCGGGAAAAGTAAAGATCAAACTTGTAGGAAAAGTAAATCACACTTGCGGGAAAAGTAAATCACACTTTCAGGAAAAATAAACGTGACTTATTCAAGTATTAAGATGATCTCGATCATTGTGGAAACTATGTTATGGCTCATGTACTGAGATATAACAAACCTCAAGATATAAGAATCAAACCACATTGTGCTCATAAACAAATGAAATGAACTATCTCAAAATACAAACCACACAATTGTTAACTAGAAAGATAAATGTTGTAATGCAAAGTTGCAACAACTAGATTTGCATCAACAAGAGCCAGAACAACA
>JASDQU010880594.1:21028-33249 GCA_032191745.1 Picea mariana
ATTTTCATTGGAGAAGTAAAATCAATGCATTGGTATACATGAAATTGAAATATTTTGTATTTGTTCAAGTTGGAATATTTTCTTAGTGTTATTAACTTGCTTGTGCCACTAAGGCACCTAGCTTGGCCTAGTATTTCTCTTGCTGCAATTAATTTAATGATACTGCCATTAGGGCTGCAACAAAAGACTCTTAAACTCTTTCTTTACTCACTAATCTACCATTGAAATTTTCTTACAAGCTTCCATATTGAATCTACTTGTGATTGGCTATCTTTTGGGTGGACTGTTTGTTGATTTTAGTGGATAGATATTGCTGTTGTAGCAATTGTTTGCTACATCCATAAGGCTGTCCTAAAAATTTGCTAATAACTTCATTTATTAGCCCCTTTTTACCATCAAAGCTTTTGCTTAAGTATTGGAAAATTACCTACATGTTTAATACTTGATCATCCAATAAATATTTGATGCTTTTGATGGTTAATTCTATAGTTAACAACCCTTTCCATTTCTGATATATATTTATATATATTACTGCTGCAATTTAGGACAACAATCTTTCCTTTCTTGTCCCTTTGATATAGGCTTGGTTTTATTATCATTTGTCTTGTTCGGCAGGTGTAACATTGTCTTGCAGGTACACGACACTTTGGTAACCTCCCTTTACCAACAAGACTCTTTTCACTTCCAAACCTAACCTATAGGGATTTCATTGGCCATTCTACCACTTTCCATCTCAATCCCCCTAGGGTCATTGAGATTCCCCCCTTGTGGTGACTTATCATCACTAAGGTGAGGGGAATATCTATCTAAGGTGACAATGGGTAGCTACTCACATAGTTGTCTCACTCTTATGGATTAGGTTGAGCTTTTCTCAACCTACATTCTCTGCGATAACATCAGGAAAGTAAATGACACACTTGTAGGAAAGTAAATCATTCTTGCAGGAAAGTAAATCACACTTGCGGGAAAAGTAAATCACAATTGTAAGAAAAGTACAGATCAAACTTGCAAGAAAAGTAAATCACACTTGCAGGAAAGTAAATCACACTTGCGGGAAAAGTAAAGATCAAACTTGTAGGAAAAGTAAATCACACTTGCGGGAAAAGTAAATCACACTTTCAGGAAAAATAAACGTGACTTATTCAAGTATTAAGATGATCTCGATCATTGTGGAAACTATGTTATGGCTCATGTACTGAGATATAACAAACCTCAAGATATAAGAATCAAACCACATTGTGCTCATAAACAAATGAAATGAACTATCTCAAAATACAAACCACACAATTGTTAACTAGAAAGATAAATGTTGTAATGCAAAGTTGCAACAACTAGATTTGCATCAACAAGAGCCAGAACAACATGAGTTACGACAAAGAGAATCAAAACAGGGGAAGTATTAAAGTTACAACAAAGTTAAATAGAGGAATTGTTAGAAGTAAATGAAAATGACCAAGAGATCCTACAACTACGCATTATTCAATCAAAACAAAAGGTTTTGTAATGTCAATATGGAGTGGTGAAAATGAATTTGCAGCAGTGAGAAAATACCAAAGTTGTAGCATGATGTTATTAGAGGAATTGCTGGAAGTAAATGAGAATACAGAAAATATGCTACAACTATTCACTCATCAATAAGAAAAATATACCCTTCAATGTTAGCGTTGAGATACAACAATCAACAAGATATTTAATATAGGAATTGATGGAAATAAATGAAAATATGCGACAACTCTTCAATCATTAATCGTAAAACAATACCTTGCAATGCTAGCACTGAGTTACAACAATCCGAAGCTATAGTAATGGATAACACTAGAGTTATAGCAAGTTGTTAATAAAAGAATTGTTGGAAATAAATGAAAAGATATAAATGATGCTACAAATACTTCTACAAAGTATAGAAGATACAAACAATACCGAGCTAAGGAGGGGGCCCTACCTCCTTAGACGAGGTACTGGTCGAAGAATGCAGTAGGATGCTTAAATGCTCAACACACCATTAATTGGACATGAACAAAACATAACTTATGTTAATCGAAAATGCACAGAACAATACAATTCTGCTCAAAGACTTTCTTATATTTTTCCTCCATCCCTCGGCTTAGAGAGAGCGGGGGTATTTATACAAAATGGTTTCTTCCTAAATCTAATAAGAGAATCGTTGGACAACCATGAGAATCAGGCTGTCTCATCTCATTACATTGTTTTCTCCAAAATATGGCAAAAATCGGGTGCATGTTGACTAAATCGACCATGGAAACTGGTGGCTAAGTTGTCCATTTCATTATGGAGCCCATTTTCTCTTGTCATGTTCTTGCGTGGTTGTTGATTGACTGAAAGATTCCTGGTGACATCTGTGTGGTTGACTACTAAACTATTACGACAGACACAAAGTTAAAACACCCGACTCAGAGTTGCAACAACGGTCCTGTAATGACAGTCACAACACTGAGAGTTTCAATAAGGACCAGATTAGGAACACTTAGAGTTGCATCAATGAGAGTTTCAACAATGAGAGTTGCAACAACGACCATAGTTGCAACAACTACGCTTGAACAAGGATTGCAGATTTTGTGTTGGGAAGGTACCTGTGCAACTTTGTCCCTATATACCACTGTTAGCAAAAAAGGTGATAATATCCAAAAAATGCATAAGAATAATTATTGAAAAAACATGTTGAGTGAGTGATTATTTTTTTGCCAAAAATGCATCATTTTGGATGAAAAGTGTATTAATATGGAAATGGAAATGGGTAAAAGGTGTACAAAATTATTGGATGGGTGCTACAAAGATGTCAATTTGAGCACTCATCAATCATTTTGAGAGATATTTTACCCTCATCATTCCATCTAAATTCCTCATCTTCCTCAAGAAATCTTGGTATAGGTTTCATGATCTTGGAAAAATTAGGGATGAATCTCCTTATGAAGTTTATTTTGTCAAATATTGACTAAACCACTTTCTTATTTTTGGGTAAGGCAATTTGCTTGACGACCTCTATGATCTTAGGATCGAACTTTTCTCCATCCCTCGAGATTATATGTCCAAGGAGTATACCCTCTTGAATCCCAAATATTTTTTCTTAGGATTCAACAAGATCCTGTATTTGAGGCATCACTTGAACACTTGCTTAAGACATTTCATGTGAGAATTTCATTTTTCGATAATACGATTAGATTGTCTTGATAAATCTCAATTGTTTTACCCATGAGATCCCTAAATGCTATCTTATGCTCATCATCCTTGTTCACCAAGACTTGGCTATAGCTAGATAGTTCATCTAACATGGACATCTGTTAGAAATATAGATATGTGCTCATTTTTCCATAGAAAATATAGAAATATTGTCACCCAACCATAAGTCGAAGCCACCCCCAAGCACCTTAGCCTTGACAGATAGAATAATTCCATAAGCAAACCCTTAGAACCAATAGCCAACCAAGGTAGCATACTTCTCTCCAAAGCTAGTGCACCAAGCAGAGAGTCCAAACTATAACCAAGGAAGAAAGTCCAAACCATAACCAAAGACCAAAATCCTAGTTGCAGTAGCTTCAACTGCACTCCAAAACTTGCGCACCACTAGTTTGTGTGAGTTGTGAGAGTGTGTGTCAAATGAGGTCTAGATCCCTCTTATTTATAGTCTTCCAAGTGACCTAACTGGGTCGACTTGTACTTCTGGAGGATAATAATTTAATATAAATTATTATCTTGAGATGACTTGCCTTCTAGGGTTATTATCCAATGTTTTAGAGTTTCTCTTACTTCTCGAAATATTCTAGTCTCGTCAAAGGTTACATATAGAGGTTAATACCTCCCGCAACTACCATAATATCAACACTCCCTCCTATCTAGGGAGATATTAAAGGAAATGGTCTTGAACACAAACATACCATTCAACCAGTAGCATCATCATAACCACACATACTATCTCATGATCATGTAGATCAACTCATGAGCAACATCATCACTATCAATATCATTTGATAGAATCAACTTCATAATCTCTCGAAGTCATACTCCATATGAGTAATCGAGCATGATGTTGAATAAGTCTCTCACTCCACAGAGTGATACAAGGAAAATTATTCTAATCCAGACATATGTCCTAGAAGAATAACTGTTCCAACAAATGATGAAAGCCACACCATGGGCTACAAGGACCATTTTTCTAATCTGGACATGTGTCCTAGAAGAATGATTGTCCTTGACCATTTTTCCCTCCGAACACTACTATGAACTCAGGGAAAATGTCTTTCCTGTACCAATTTCTCCACTTTGGTCACTACTGTGAACTCAGGGAGACAAACCATTCTTCTAATCCAGACATATGTACTAGAAAAATAGCTGTCCATGGTATATCAATAATCTGTCATCCTAGACCATTCTCCACAGGGAGAATGTATGTCCACCAACAATATTTCAACCTGGACCATCCTCCATAGGGAGGATGTCTATCCACCAACAAATTGTCCTACCTGGACCATTCTTTTCCTAGAGAATGTTTGTATTTCAACACACCGACTATCCATCTAGCTAGAAATCATCTCCAACACTAGTGGTAGTCTCTATGGAAATCAGAAAAATGCCATCCAATAGAACACAATTGTGTCTATTCATAGTAGTATACAACTACTATCTGGTAGTACACAACCACTCCTAGTAGCACATGGCTACTAACCAGTGACACATAGTCACAACTAGTGGAAGACATCTACCACAATAGCATACAACTACTGTCTAGAGAAAAACTATCTCCACAACAATCATATCATATGATATCAACTTGCATAAAAATATCTTGATACAAAATGAGTCATCTGGGACATTCCTCCACTCACATTTGTGAGATCTAGAAGAGCATCTTCCCTCGAAAAGTAAAAACAATAACCATGGGCTATCTGGACTATTCTTCCCAAGCATAGAATAATAATTGTCCCTGATTTCTGAGCTTGGACCATTCACCTAATTGGGCCATTCCTATGGCACTAATCAGAGTGTAACTTGGAGAGAATGAGTCTGCCCTAGGGAATTCCTTTCGTTGATTGCTAAACCTAGACCATTCACCTAACTGGGTCATTCTTTGGACACTAATCACAATAAAACCTGAAGAGAATTGGTCTGCCCTAGGGAATGATTGTTCGGACCATTTCCTAAAGGAAATTATTGTCCTGCACCAACCTTCTATAACAGACCATTCTTCGAAAATCCTCACAACTATGAACTTCGAAAGAATGACTACCCGAAGAGGCAGACGATTTTTCTTGACCACTACTCAGAGTGTCTGCCAAGAAGAATGACTATCCTAGACCATTCCCCCACACTGGCCACAAGGGGAATCATTTTCTATGGTACATCAACAATCTATCAGACCATTTTCATTACAAAAATGATTGTCTATTATGGACCATTTTTCGAACTGGAAAATGCCTATTTGTCAGAAATCTTGGACCACTTTTCGGACTAGAAGGTGACTTCCCAACTTGGACCATTTTCCGAATTGGAAAATGACTACCCATAAATCAATAACATATCAATTCTCCCTCCCAACCTAGGAGTAATCTCTTCCTTTTCCAATAAGGAATTCATCTCCACGAGTACCAGCTTGTCCCTTAAGTACGCAAACTTTTCATCTTGGACAGAGGATTTTTCAAAATATTTGTTATCTGCTCATCTGTGAAGATATACTGGAGAACCACTTCTCCCCTATGGACTCTATCATGGATAAAATAATACTCGATATCAATGTGCTTTGATGTGTCATGGAACACCAGGTTTTATGAAAGCTTCATACAACTTTGATTATCACAATATATCACGGTCGAATCCAACACCTGATCAAACAGTCAAGAAACCATCTTACAGAGCCACATTGCTTCCATACAAGCATCACAAGCTACAATATACTCTGCCTCTGTAGTGCTTGAGTGCAACTAACTTTTGTTTCCTGCTATCCCATGACATCGTGGAAAATATCAAACTAAAACAGATCCAAGTAACACTTCTTCTATCATCTGCACTCCCTGCCCAATATGAATCGAGAAATTCATGCAACTGTATATAATAATTCAAACGTCTCACAAGGAAAATATCCGGCTGAGTATTCTCCAAATACGTTAACGAGCCAATCAATTTTCGATACAGAGACAGGTCTACTGGATCAGAGTGTCTCATCTTCTTTAGATCTATCATCATGCGAATTTTCCATAGATTTGCAATCCATCATCCCAGATTTCTGAAGAATCATTTCAATACACTTCCTTTGTCATAGGAGGTTTTCACCACGCTTCTACTGTACATGAGAGTCTCTGCACCAGGTTGCTTGAATCCATACAAGGTCTTCTTGTATCTTCATACATGTGTCTCTTTCTGGTATACCTCAAAACCTTGAGGTTGTTTTATATGCTTATCCTTCAATTACTCTGTTGAGAAGAACAATATTTACATCCATCAGATGTAAACTTCAACCCATGGATACTGCAAGAGATATAATGGATCAGGTAGAGGTATGTCTGGTTACTAGAAAAATATTTTAATATAGTATTCTCCCTCCTTTTGGGAGAAGCTTCTAGCCTTGAGTCTCACCTTGTATCTCTCAATGCTTAAGTCTTTTTCACAATTTCTCACATACATTATTATTCATCATAACTTCCTTCCATTCCTTCTGCTTGACTGCTTCTAGTGGGTTCAAACTGGTTCAATTGGTTGTTCTGAATTTTCTTTCTTTCTGGGAATCTTCATGTTCTTCCTCATGTTTCTCTTTAATGTCGGAGTTCATGGAATCTTCTATAGATTACATGCCCTTCTTTCCTGAAGGCTCCAATTTTTTTTCTTCTGCCATAGGAACATACATGTAGATGGACAACCAATGATATTCAAGGATTTTTTTCGAAGAAGACTTCTTCTAGAGTCAAAATAAACACATGCTGCTTATCATGGCTACTACTTCCAATGAAGAACATGGACAAATAATTCATGGTATCCACAGATTCTTCAATGGATCATATCGTTGGGGATTAGCTCTCTCCTAATCCTAGCTTCATGCATGAATGAGAAATATGCATGTAATTCTGTGATCAAATCCCTCCATCTGAGAGAGTCCATGTTTCCATCTACTACATCTCTCTTTTATTTTTGCAAAGTGTCAAGAGCATGTTCTAGTTTCCTTTTGATTCATGACCTCCTTCGAGTCTGAATCCTCCTAGTCTCTTTAAGTTTGTTTCTGTGTGTTTTGATTGCTGCCCATATGGAAGTTGTTTCATCCTTATAAACTTCTTCTATGACAACTTCCACAAGGATTGTTCATCAAACATATTTCACAAGGGTACCTGCTTGGAACAAGAACAACAAGAGCAAGCGAGAAATATCTATCTAGAGGATAGGTTAGTTCATCTTGAGAACAGGTATAATAACATCTATATCAATAATATTCATATGAAGTTAAGTATTCATTGCACCTAGCAATAATAGAACCTTTCAAAGATTTCTTTCTCAATTTGTAATGTAGCAACTATCACCCTTGATATATACAAATTTGAAGCTTTAACAATTTAATCAAACCTGGAACCTTAATCCTCACTTTCTATGGAGGGTGTGCTTGTTCTTCTGAATGCACTAAATCTAATATTATAGCTTGGACAAGGTCTTTAGTACTTTCTCTGTAAACACACTCATGTTTTTCTAGATGATATAACTTAGATAACATATATAAGTGCATACCTTTGAAACCTTGTAGCATCGTCCAACTTATTTTCCAATATGAAACTAGATACCATCTTGACAAGAAGAGATTAAAAACTCAATCAAAAGATTCAATGATTAGAACAAGATAGAAACTCTAAAATTTCAACTTTGACCACAAAATCAATTTGACTAGAAGTCAACCTTTGACTTTGACTTTGACCAGTCAAAAATTGACTTTGACTTTGACCAAAAATTTAAACCTGATGTTTTTGCTAGCTGAGAGTACCAAGAGGTGTGCTAGGCTAGGGCACACTAGGATGTCTAGGAATTAGGTCAAATGCTTCACTAGAAGTGCCCGAACACAAGGGTTAGGGTTTGTTGTAGCTGCATAATTAGAAAACCTAGTTGTAGCTGTAACTGGTGCCACACTGAGCTTAACAAGGAACTGTCGCACTACCTTCTAGTGGTTAGACTGTCTTGAAGGTGGTGTGGGCCCATAACCTATTAGAAATAGATATATGTGCTCATTTTTCCATATACAATATAGAAATATTGTCACCCAACCATAGGCCGAAACCACCCTCGAGCAGCTTAACCTTGACAGAAAGAATAATTCCAGAAGAAAACCCTTAGAACCAATAGCCAACCAAGGTAGCATACTTATCTATAAAGCTAGTGCACCAATCAGTGAGTTCAAACCATAACCAAGATAGAAATTTCAAACCATAACCAAGGCAGAAATTTCAAACCATAACCAAGGCAAAAAGTCCAAACCATAACCAAAGACCAAAATCCCAGTTGTAGTAGCTACAAATGCACTCCAAAACTTGCACACCACTAGTCTTTGTGAGGTGTGAGAGTGTGTGTCAAATGAGTTCTAGCACCCTCTTATTTATATTCTTCCAAGTGACCTAACTAGGCCGACTTGTGCTTCTGAAGGATAATAATTTAATATAAATTATTATCTTGAGTTGAATTTCCTTCTAGGGTTATTATCCAATGTTTTAGAGTTTCTCTTGCTTCCCGAAATATTCTAGTCTCATCAAAGGTTACACGTAGAGGTTAATACTTCCTGCAACTACCATAATATCAACAACATCATCCATGATCCCGCGATCCTTTGTAATAGATGTTCCATTTTGGGCGATGAATAATTATCCTTCTTGGATAATGCATTTAGATTCCTAAAATCAACACAATATCATCTCTCGATTTTTCTTTCTTACCACTACAAGATTAGCTACCCAAGATGAATGTCTTGTGGGAGTAATGATATTGGCTTGACGCATCTTTTGCAATTCCTTTTGGATTAGATGTGCTAGCTTTGGATTTGTTTGTCTTAGATTTTGTATGAAATGTTTGGCATCCTCTTTGAATGGAATTGTATGTTGGATAATGTCACCCTTGTAAGCCTTTAAATCATCATAGGACCAAGCAAAGATATCCATACACTCTCTTATTAGATTTTGTATTTCTCTTCTTTCATTATTAGAAGTGTATTTACCTATATTTATTAGCTTCGAGCTTTAAGGTGATTCTATATTGATCTCCATATATTAATTAGACTTAATGACCTATTTCTTTTGTTTGTGCATGTCATGCCAATCAAAGATTTTTTCTAATGGGACAAGTCTAACAACGAACTTTTTATCTTTTAATTCAGACTCTTGAAGACACTCTTTCCCTTCTTATTTCTAATCTATATAATATTATACAGATTCTTGTAGGTTCTTCATAAATCTAATAATTTGAGAATCACTTCTGAAAACCTACCAATGTTTGAAGTTATCTAGGATGGAGGGTCTAAAGATGATTTCCATTCTACCTCCTCCTAATAACTCCTCACAAGGTTGGAGAGTTGAGGCAACACCTACTAAGGCATCAACTTGTCCATTGGACATTATTTATTATGCTTCTAATGATAATTGTGTGTCAAATAGTTCCATTGTAACCCATACCAAATTTCTATACCTTCTCAACCTAGGGTTCTTACAAACGAATTGATCCTTCACCTACCTAAATACCAAATCAGAATCACCAATTATCTTTAAATACTTGATTTCCGTGTCTCTTGCTAGTTCTAGGCCTAAAGGAGGACTCTGTACTAAGCCACATTATGTGTTGATTCAAATTCCAGTCTAAAATTTTAGCTAGAGACATCACCCTAAGGGGAAGTGAAAAATATTCTTGCATTGACCCCTATTCTAGACTTTGCTTCATCAAAKTTYATATTCCACATACCATTGCTATCTTYCTTGGGGGTAGTRKAATTTTCCAGAACAATGTAAGTCCCAATATATTCTTCAAAATATTCCAATTCCTTCATTGGGTCATGGGGATCTTCTACATGATATTTYTYCAGTTTTTCACGATGCAAGGTCAYATAGGTGTTTTCACCARTAGGTATGGTATCATTAGATAATTCCATTTAAATGATATCTCCTAAATTGGCACCCCCTTTTCATCACAAAAAYATTCCCCACACATTTGGAACATCTATGAATACAACATCCATTAATAACRAGATGTYCGGGTAAGTGAGTAWCTTARCTTGAATTTMTTTAATTAGGCCATGCACCTTAATCTCTCTAGAGTCCATTTTAAAAACATTCATATAGGGTATGGTGGACTTTATGCCTAATTGATTCATTACCTTTAGCAACGTGACATTTGTTGATGCTCTGAAATCTAACATGGAATTGTGAAGGAGCAAGCCATTCACTATTAAGGAGATGAAGAAGGAGAGATGAATTCCATTTCGTTTCCCTCTGTGGGTCATAACTTGTAGAACTACTAGGAAATATTCATTGGTATTAATGATTTGATTCAGTTTGACAACCTTTTCTATGCCAAGGACCTCCTTTACCTTTATGTTTACTAAGGGAAATTTAGCTAACTTAATCAAAGGGATGGATATCTTCATGTTACTAACCCAATTCATTATATCACAATTTATATCCAACGATGTACTTGTTGAAGTTTCCCCTTGAGGCATTCTTGTACTTGACTCAACAGGTTGATTATTATTTTTTTTGAATCCTACAAGACCTTGTTTCTCAACTTGAAAAATATTTATTTTTCTTCATCGATAAGTTATTCCTAGATTTCTTTTTGCTCACATTCTTTCGATTTCGTCTTGAGAGGGCCTTTCACCAAAAATACTAATAGATCATTCAGAATCTATGCCCTTGTATTTAACTTGTTTCATATTTTCTTGATACAAAGGGTAATATTTTCCTCCTTCAAACAAATTGATACATGTATCCAAGTAGTTATTGTTATCTTGTTCGTTAGTTTCATTATTGATCGTTTCCAAGTATCTATCACAAGTCTTCTCCCCATGAAAATCTTGTCAAGCTCATGGTCAATTACATTGGTTGGATCTAGCATGATTGGAGGTCTTTGATTTTGGGGAGGGTCTCAATATCTCTCATTTCTTGGGGGATATCTATTTTGTTATTGATTTCTTCCCACTTGCACCAACCTATTTTGCAATGCATTGTTTTGTTGAGTGAAGTTTTTTCCCATTATTTTCATTGTATCCATTATAACCACTAAAATATTAGGTGTTGAGTCAACAATGTTCATGGTTCTTAGCGTTTAGGCTCTTCCCTTGCTTTGGGTGGGGCTAGGAAATCGACTTTTCACTGGAATTCCTAATTCGCATCTAGACTTTTACTTTAGATTTAGCATCATTTAGATCTATTGGTTTGGATCGATTCAGAAAGAAACTAAATTGTCCTTGAAAAGCATTTATATAATACAAAAATACAGTGGTTGGAGTAGGTTGATGATCATGAGGGATATCATGCACCAAATTATCACATATTAAATTAAACTCGTGCATAGTTTCATTTTCATTCATTTTTATGCTCATTAATGCATTCAAAAGGAATCTACTATATCTCTTTTCTATCCATCTAGAAAATAAAGTGTCCCTACAATTATYCAATGARTTTATGCTATTATCAACTAAATCAATAAAKCACTTATGAGCATATTTGTTTAATGATAAGGAAAAKAATTTAMATAGGAGATAAATATGTTGCGCATTTTCACTTCTAATAAAATCCATGAAAGCATCCCAATGATCATGTGCACTAATGGCATTATCCTTGTGAAATATAGACAAATTTTCAAGTAATTAAGGTAGGTCATGGGGTTGACTAGCGACTGTAGAAAAATGAAAGGGCTTATATCAACTTGATAACCAAGGGGCAACCATTATTATTTTAGGATCAAGGGAGTTTGATTTATTAGCAAATACACATCTTATATCTTGAATTGATTCAAAATCCAAATTATTATTAGCTTCCATATCTTTACGTCTATTTAGTCTTCGTGTATAATTTTTTTCAGCTTTGCGAACAAGACGAATAAGACCTTGAGATGTACTTATTATAATGTATTTTCTTTATATGGAGTCACCAGATGAGCTATGAGAAGTAAAATTTAACAATCGTGCTCATAAAAAATGAAACACAAGAAGTTGTCTTTACAAAAATCAGGTTATGGACTTTATCCCTGACAATGGCACC
>JASDQU010880595.1:21162-31756 GCA_032191745.1 Picea mariana
GTACCTAGCCCTGAGGATTTTGTAGGCTGTGGTATTCCAGAAATGATGCCCTCCACATAGGCTATTGTGAAATTCAGCAATGATCTTTTCAGCCTCTTGTGGATTCACACATTTTAAAAGCACCCCCAGGGGGTCTTTCCAATATAAAACTTGATCAACAAGGCAATATTTGATTACTTTGAGCTTTAGAGCTCTTGCCTTGTTTCTTTGTATGCCATCTGGAGGCTGCAACTCTTGCAAAAAATATATGACATCCTTATACTAAGGACATCGAGCCAACGTGGGTTCTGCTTGAGGGTCTACATCAGACAGCTGATCTTGCTGATTTTCTGAGCATTCATTTATGAAACTTACCCCCAAATATTTGCAATTTGATTCAGCCAATAGCTTGGCTAAACCTTGACCTTTGATTAATATGGTAGGCCTTATTTCCAAATCAAACTCAAGGATCTTGGCTATCCATTTACTCCTCCTCCCGTCTATATCAGGCTAAATAAGAATGTCCTTAACAACAGTCGAGGGGACATAGGCAATGATTTTTTACTGTAGGACATAGGCTCTAAGGGATTTAAGAGCCTTTACCAGGGCATAGGACTGCTTCTCCATAATTTCATACCTGACCTCGGCATCCCTTAGTGTTCTGCTAAAATAGGAAATAGGCTACTCTAGCCTGACCTCGCTTGTCTGTAATAAAACAACAACCACTATGTCAGATGAGGCAAAGGAGAAAATAAGGAAATCCTTTGAGTAATTAGGACTAATAAGCACAAGAGCTTCAGTCAAGGCTTTCTTTATCTGCTCAAAGGAATTTCAAGATTCAGAGGTCCACCTCGCTTCATTTTCCTTTCTCAACATGGCTGTTATAAGCTTTACCACCTCAGCAAAGTTAGAAACAAACCTCCTTAGAAAATTAATCTTATGAAGGAAAGACTAGAATTCTTTCCTAGATCTTGGGATTGCCAAGGATTGGATTTCTTCAACTCTGCTAGGATCAATTTTGACTCCTTCTGCTGATACTATGTGGCCCAGTAACTTTCCCTCCTTCATGGCGAACAAAGATTTTTTGGGATTCAATGAAAGGCCAAAACTCCTGCATTTCATAAAAACCTTCCTGAGATGACAATAGTGTTCTTTATCAGATTTGGAAAAGACTGTGATGTCGTCCATATAGATGACCACAAACTTATCCTTTTCCCCAATGAAATCTATTTCCATGGCATGCTAAAACGTTGCTCCTGCATTCATCAATCCAAAAGGCATTTTAGCATACATGAATGTGCCCCATGGAGTGGTAAATGTTGTCTTTTCCGTGTCCTCAGGCAGAACAAAGATCTGATTGTAGCCAGAGAATCTATCAATCATGGAAATCCTGGATGCTCCTGTTACCCTCTGCAATATATGTTCCATCTTTGGTAAGGGGTAATTCTCCTTCCGTGAGCTCCTGTTCAAGTTTCTGAAATCTACACAGAGTTTGAGTTCTCCATCCTTCTTCCTTACTGGGACCAAGTTGGCCACCCACTATGAATATCTCAATGGAACGATGATCTGGGCATGTAGCAGCTTCTTCACTTCTCTCTCCATGATAGGCAACAACATAGGATTGATCTGTCTTAGCTTCTTCCTAAATGGCTTCGCCTCCTTTTTCAACAAGATTGTATGCTTGATGACAGAAGTGTCATAAGTTTTGAGATCTTCATAGGTCCAGGTGAAAACATCAGCAAACTCCCTCAATAATTTAGTGTATTCATCCCTCTACTCCTCTATCAGACTTCTTGACAATTTGACAAACTTGGGTTCATTCTCGGTGCCAATGTTGCACCAAGTTGTATCAACATCATCATCTGAGATTTTCCCTTTTAATGCCACATCATTTCTATCAAAAAGCCTTTCTAAAGGAACTAGTCCCCTTGGAACATGATTGCTGGGTAGCTGCACAATGTCACGCTCTGCAATCTTACTTAGAAAATTACCATCATCGAACCTTTCTTCAAAAACAAAGTCTTGATCAATATGCATCGCTGAAAATTCTTCAACAGTCTCCAAGAATCTTTTGATCTCGAGATCATCCTCGAACACCTTCCAATGTTTGACATTGTCAGGTATGGAGGGCCTGTATTTTACTTCTACATCATATCTAAATTTGGGTGGCAAGGGCACTTTGAAATTGCTTGCTGATGTAGCCAAAGAATCTTCCACTGTGTTCTTCTCTCTTGGAAAGAAAGAAATGTTAAATGATGAGAAGAAACTGTTGATTAGGTCCCATACCGCATTTCTGTAAATCCTGAGTCGAGGATGCTTGGCTTGATAAGCGTTTCTGATCTGCTGGACTATCAATTCTACATCTTCGAACACTGCTACCTCCTGAATTCCCATTTCCTTTACAGCTCTCAAACCTAGAACAAGAGCTTCATATTCTGCCACATTGTTGGTTGTTTCGAACTCTAGCTTGTATGACAGAGATATGGTTTCCTGAGCAGGTGACACAAAAAATACTCTGGCACCAACGCCTTCCCTTGAAGAGGCTCCATCAAAAAACATTTTCCAAACGGAGGTGATGGGGGGAGAAAATTCATGAGAAGTGGTGGGTTGCTTTCTGAGTTTTATAAGAGGCTCGGGAGCATTAGTGAGTTGTAGTAAACTGGAACCTAAATCAGTGTCAAGGGAAAAGATAGGATGATTGGTAGGATTGGCTTCGTCACTGATTATGTAGGCTAGCTGGGCTTCTCTATATAGTCTCCTATGTTCTCCTCCAAACACTGGAATAGAGCATAGGTTAGGTCCATCTGCAGGGTTCCCCCCAGTATTTTTACCAAGATCTTGATAACAACATACCAAACTTGGGGGGGACATCAGCCACTACAATGTCCATGACCACACTTTTCATGGGCAACTGAAACAAGGTCACGACCAGGTCTTTGATGACTCCTAGACATTGAACTTTCCTGGAGTCAAAGGAATAGAGGGGCCAGAAGTTGAGGCTTCAGATCTTTCCTTTCTCCTATCTGCATCAGTATTATTTCTTATTCTGTCAACTTCCAATACATTATATTCCACCTCTATGGCCGCATCTTGCATTTGAGCTAGGGAGGTAGCTCTTCTTTCTCTCAATAGAAAGAAAAAATCAGGGTTGAATGCACTAGCATAAAAAATTTTGGCGGAGGCTTCTGTGGGTTTTATCTCAGTAGGGATCTTGTTATACATCTTATTGAATCTTTTGGAGAAGTCAGAGACAGACTCTCCTCCCATTTTCTTCACAGACCCAAACTCTATCATGTAATACATGAAATCTTTTTTATCTCCCCACTGCCTCAGGAAATCACTATCTAGAGCTTCAATCCCAACAATAGATCTGGGGGACAATCTCCTAAACCATTTCCTCACCTCACCATCTAGGCTCTAGATGAAGACTCTCATCTAGACATATTCATTTTCAATGTTCAGGTTGTCTGCATAACTGTAGAAAGTGGCCAGGTGCTCTTCTGTAGTTATGTCCTCTTCCCCAATGAACTTGGGCATATATTTTAGGTAATCTCCAGCAGGGAGAGGATTCATAGGTTGAGATAGGATTAAGGGAGCATACCTGGCAGCCACTATGGCATACATTCTATTTAGAGGGGGATTAGCACCAGCCATAGGAACAACGGGTGTAGGGGAACCAGGAGGAGATGAGGTTTGAAGTGGAAAGACAGGAGCTGAGCTTATAGAATGGGAGGGGAACTGCAACAAATCTGGAGAATAGGCTTGCGGGCTAAAAGGAACATAAATTTCCCTTTCTTCAACAACAGTAGTAGCAGGAGGAGGGGTGGTAAAACCTAGAGTAGGAGAATATTCAGAGGGGCTGGGTTTGAACCAGGGTACCACCTTGGGGAAGAGGGGAGTGACAAGAGTTTCTCCTACTAATTCAAGACTAGGAGGAGAAAATCCAGTAGGAACACTCCCAAAATTTAGACTACGGGAAACTCTGACATAAGGTAATACAACAGGACGAAATGAAGGGGTTGGAGTTTCTATAAAATCATGAAAAGCATCAGAAGTACCTGGTTTAGTAGTAGCAGTACCACCTTCAAAGGACTTTCCCTTTCTGATAATCTTCTCTGGGTCAGCTTCAGGTGGCGCTAACGACAGCTGAGGAGTAGACCTTGTGTGTCTGCCTCTAGAAGCCACGACTGAAACAATGGAGTTGCTTATGGGTTCACATCAATGGAGTCTCCTAGCGGAGTCACGTCAGTGGAGTCACCAGGTTCATAGTAGCAATCTCAATAGTTATGATATCTGATGCACCTTCAGAATCAGTTAATTTAATGGGGTGATCGAATGGGTAGAGACCCAGGAAGATATCTCTCTAACTCAGGGAACTAGTCCTGGTATGTAAAAAGACAAAAGAGGTCTTGATCTAACTTTCGTCAATGAGTTGATTGTAAAATGACCAGGTGGAAGACTTGGTGAGATGAGTGAGCAAGACTGCCTTGGGCATCAGGCCTTTCAGTAGCTTGAGGAAGAAAAACTCAGAATACAAGATCCTCTTAGTTCAGAGTTTCAGAAAACTGAAGGGTGACTTGACTAGATCCTCCAATTCCAAATCATTCAGCGTTGAGAAAATACAAGAACTGATTATAAACAATTAAACTATTACAATGATCCAACATACATCATCCTATAACAATGGAACTCGATTGGATCCTCCAATTCTGATCTATTCTAACATAGTGTAAACAAAGAGATGGAAAGAGGCTGACATTCATAAGGCAATAAGTCTCAAGTGACCATACATAACTAGAGCAACTAGTGCTTCATTAAAACTTTACAATAGGGAGCCTAGCTCAACCATCGATAGATTAAAAAATGGCGAAAATGCCTACATATACTCAAAACAAAACAACAACAACGAAAACAAGACACTGCATTAAAAACATTGTGTCTGCATGTCTTCTGGCAGTCTGCACATGTAGACTCTGAATGATCGTGCACTTATGACAGACGCAATAAGACTCCTAACTATCCTGCAAATGAATCGACATACTTTTAATCCTTTGCCCAACTTTCCATTTATGGTGGAGACAATGTCTAACCACCTCCAAAAACTTCAATAACTACTTTCTTGGGATTAGGAATAGTCATGGTCAACTCTGCCCTTTGGGACGTGGAGGTCTTCTCATGGTGCCACCTGGATCAGCTGAGCAGTCTAATGGATAAGGCATGGAGGCTGGTGCGAAGACTGGGGCACATAAAGGTATACGAACAAAGGTAGGCGAGGAGGATTTGGCATGCTTGGCATGGAAAGGGGAAAGGGAGTGATCACAGAAACAACAGGGGTGAGACACATGGTAAGAAGAAGGAGCGAAGGTGACGGGATATAATGGTAATGGGGGACACATTATTTATGGGGGCTAACGTGGAAGGGAGTGGGACAGATGTTAGAGGACGAGGAGGAGCCCAAGGAAATTAACCACGTCACGTGGTCAAGTGGAGAACAGATGGCAGGGGAGAAAATGGTACAGAAGGCGACATGACAGGAAGGGGGCCCCACGTCACTACCACACCATTTCAGACCCCCCNCTTTATTAAAGGCAAAATGGCAAAGGGGGTCTGGAATCGCTTGAGCACCGTTGATCTAGGCACCCCAATCTTGACCATTTGAGAGATTCACACCCAATTCCGGAACCCCCCCCCTCCATTAAAGGCAGAATGGTGAGGGGGCTCCAGAATGAAACCTCAGTCGTAGATCTGGGCGAGCAGATCTTGGCCGTCCAAAACTACCTGCTCGCTAAAATGACGCGCCCACCCTCTAAACTTTGGGAAAAATGGGTTTTTCGAATCTCTTTCTTCGCCCAAGGGGACGATTCTTTTAGGAAAGTACCCCATACATGATTATGTGCTAACACATTCAATATTATTTTGTAATAAGCTAAAAACGGTCCAATCATCAAAATATGCTTCCAGGAATTTATGTAAAAACTCCTTGAATGCTTCAACCACCACCCTAGAAAAGATGGATAAGGCATTCTTCAATCTAAACAACATCATTGTATATTGGTAGGATCCCCATTTTGTTGCAAATGTGGTCTTATGGTGATATTCCTTGGCAATCCGAATCTGATGGTATCCTGAAAATGTCCTCCTACATTATCTAACACTTCGTCAATAAATGGTGTAGGGAATGGGTCATGCAAACAGGAATCATTAAGCTTTTGCAGATCTATGCAGTTCCTGATTTCTCATGTCTTCTTTTCTTGTACCACCATAGGGATAATCCACTCTGACTCTTCAACAGGTTCTATGATTCCTGCTTCCAACATTCTATCCAGTTCAATCTTCACTTTCTCCTTATATTTAGGGTTCAATCTGTAGGGTCTCTGTTTGAATGCCCTTGCATCTAGTTTCAAAGGGATCCTCATCTCTCCCATGGGCCCTTTAATTCCCTTCATATCAATGAACTTGGTTGGAAACAAGTCCTGATTTTCATGCAGTAACTCTATGATCTTGTCAATAGTGGCAACATCCCAATAATCTCCAACATTTGCAAGCTTCGGTATTTTCTCTGTTCCAATGTTGACTTTCTTGATATTGATTGGAAATCCAATGAAAGCTAGTTCAACTCCTTGTCCTTCTATGTCACTTTGGCCTTTTGTTTCGACGATGTTCACCTTCCTCAGATCATCATCTTCGTCAGCATTGATATTGTAACATTCTTTCAATTTCTATAGAGGCACAATCCATTCGTCCTCTACTTGTTCCAAAGGGAGGCTAAGTGCCTCCTGAAATAATTTTTGTCTTATGATCTGTAATGCTTGATCCACTGTAGGATATTGGATTTCAAACAAGAACGTAATTACAAAGTTCTGGGTCATGCCTTCCCAATCTATAGTGACGAGGCGTAGTTCTTCTTGTAGGTACCAATTGATAGGGGTTGTGTCCAGTGTGTTTATGAATTTGTGCACCCACTGCTCTTGAGGAATGCTGCTCCAGGCTTCCTCGCAATGTCGCACATGGTCCTTTGGACAACTTTGACCTGTGTACCTAACTTTGCATCCTTGTACTTGCTCTGAAAACCGCACTGTCATCAAAGTGCGACACTGTACCCAGTCTGTAATGTTTTTTTTGTGTGTCTCCCACCATATTGATGGTGTTTCTTTCAGGGCCTCATCCATTGCCAACAATCTTTGTTGTATTGGTACAATTTCTTCAAATTCCAACAAGAAAGCTTCTAAATGATTTAGGCCATCAAAGGTGGGAAAGTTACTTACTTTTGTGTTGATCCAATGAACTTATCTAGTTAATCTAGCACATCTTCTTGTAGATACTTCATACATTTTGTTATGCCAGTTCTCCAGTGCTTATTTTCAATTTGATGAACATGCGTTGTCACTTCGCCAGCTTAGGTTCCTATCCAATGTAGGATTAATGTACCTGCTGTCTGGTTGTGAATTTGTATATGTTTTCTAGTTCATATGCACGGTCTTCTTCCCTGATGGGTTATGTGTATCTCTGACCTTTGTCGGCATCCAAAGGTGAAATGACCCTAAGGCCATCTCCTTCAAACTTCATTCTTCTTTTCTTTAAATCAACCATAGTGGAATTATTGAAAGCCCAATCAATTCCTAACAGCGTAGGGTAAGGAAAACTATCATCAACTATCTCAATCACCTCGAAGTCTGGAGACATCCTTATTCCATTTATGTCCACCGGGACATGTTCCAATCTTCCAAAGGGGATTACAACTTGTTGATTATCCATCCTAAGCTTAATAGAGGAGTAGATCAACTTAGGTTTTCCCATCAGTGTCCAGGTTTGCTTGGTCATGACATTGACCTCCAGCCCTAAGCCAAGGACTACATAGTCTATATCATACTCTCCAATTTGAGTATTCATGTGTAGTTCCTTATTTTTCCTTCTCTTTTTAGAGACTTGGTGTAAATCTCTATTCAACCAGGGATCTATCTTTCCTAACTCGTACTGTCTGATTAAATTTTGTAGCTCTTGTACAACGCTTTCATCCTGAATCAACTTAATACAAGTATATAAGAATTCCATGAGCTTGCTTACCTCTTTTCCTTCTCTTGGCAGGGCATACTGGTCGAATGCCAGAGGCATTCCACATTCTCTTACTTCTAGTCGTGTCTTCGATGAAGAACCTTGGTCTCTCCTGAATTCTTTTCTTTCTTCCTCAAATATTTGTTTTTCTTTCTTTGCATCAAAAAATTGTGTCTTCTCTGCATATTTCCTGACTCCTGATTCTTCTATAGTCTTTCCTTGGGTCACTCTGTCTTCTCCTGTAACAACTCCCCCTCTACTGATAACAATGACTCTAGGGTCCTCTCTATGAGGTTTAACATATATCAGTTGCACTTGCGGGTTTTGTTGAGGTCCTCATCTTTCCTGAAGTTTGGCTAGCAGCAGAGGACAATCTTCGATAACATGTTCAAAATAGCTATAGTAACTACAAGTGGTACAAGGGTTCTGACATTCCCTTGCTAAGTGTCCTAGTTGTGTACAGTTGTAATAGATGATCTATCCTCGAACTTGACCATACCTCCTCCTCTTCCTCTTCCTCTGAATCCACCGAGAGGGTTGAAGTTTCTTCTTCCTAGGGAATTATATTGCACAATGCTTCCTTCTTGTTGTACTTTTCCTTGAATTTTGTATATATCCCTCGACCTTTCATGCATGAGCTCGTAATCCCTACAATCCCTATCATCATGTCCTACCGACTTAAAAAACATTCAATACAAATGTGTAGGTGTCTGGACATATTTTTGCAGATAGTAACATTCACCAAGGTGATGTCGATTTCTACATACCTCGCACCAGGGTAGGGTAGCTTGCTTCAAAGGGCTCAGAGCTCCAGAGGCCAAGTATTCATGAAATAAGGGACAATGCTCCTTGCCATGGCCTTATGATTTGCATATGATACACCATATGTCTTCTCTTTTATCTTTTCCCTTGTCTTTCTTCATATCTTTGACCTGTAGAGATAAGCTAGTTAGTTGAATCAAGATTTGATTCATACCTGAGTCGGATTCTCCCATAGGGGCTGATCTAACTTCATGGCGATCTCTAGTGCCTCAGCCCACAAAGAAATCTTCTATTGCATTAGAGGAACTCTGATGTGTGGTAAGAGGGAAGCAATGGACCATTCCTTGTTCTTCTCATCTGGGATCTGGAAACTCAAATGGCTTGTCAAGGTCTTAAATCTTTGATCAAACTCCCACATAGGTTCAACTATTCTCTGCTTGATTTCTTTTATCTCTGTAATTCACTGTGACTCTAACTTAGGTTTCTTGAATTCAACAATTAGCGGAGTCTTAATGAAATTCAACGGTTTTGGTGCAGTTCCTTGGACAAATTTCATATACCATCTTAGTGTGCGATCTCTTAGGGTAGTACTGAGCTGATCTCGTTTAACATCTTCGTCGGTGATATTCTTAATACTCCATACAGTATCACATAAAAAATAGTGCTAATCAGGATCTTCAGATCCATCTCCTCTAAAGGTGGGTAACCTCATCTCATGTTCCATAGGTCTTCCTAGGTTTCCTGACTAAGTATGTGGTGGACTACTAGTGATAGTGCTCAAAGTGCTCTAGTGACTTTGGTTACTTTGATTGCTTAATGTTGCTGAAACAACAGGAGGAATAATAGTACTTACTTCAATAGTAATTTTGGTTCCTGAAGTTTCTGGCTCTTCCCGACGAGGTCCTTCAACTTTCCCTTCCTCTTCCCTAGTGGATTTTGAATTCTCTTCGTCTGTTAGATTTGCCTCTTCTCCACTATAGAAACCCTCATCCTCGTAGGTATTCTTAAACAAGTTTGTAAGAGGGACTTCTTTGAACGGTCTCCCATTACGTGTATGTCCAGCCTCTGTGTCATTGTCACTGTCTAAGTACTTGAACATTAACCTTTCCAATACAACCAACTACTGTATCTTCAAGATGTTCTTCTCATCCAATAACATCTTGATCTTCAACTTCAAAAAGTGTAGAAATTTTCCTTTGGGCCCCTTAAAGAAATACCTCTTAGCTTGGCTATATGACTCTACTCTGTCAACAAGAAACTCGGTGATATACCCTCCAATGGTAATATCGAACCAATGATCTACTACTCTTGACATGACGTTATCAACTCTCTTGACCTTCTTGATCAACACTGACGTCCAAACCACAGGGGTTTTAGATCTGATCTCAAACTGGGTATTTGCTAACGTAGCTAGCCACTCATAAATATCCTGATGGATTCCTCCAAAGTAAATCTCGTGTATATCAGTAAATATATATCTTCCCAACCAATCCTCTATACTAATATTAGGGTTCTTGTTCAAGGATTCAGCGAAGTCCTTTTCTTGATCCTCTATCCAGTTCTGAATCTTTGTCTTCGATGGAAACCACCTTGACATTCCCTCAAGAAAATTCTTGTCCCGGTAACAGAACCATTTGTTGACACAGGGGCAGACCCAGGGTTCATCTCCAAGAGCGCATAAACAATCACTAACTATTGGCCCTTTCGACAACACCTGCGAGGCAGTTGCAGTCTCACCCAAAGTATCTATGGGGGGTTGCAAGACACATATGTATACAACCAAGGGAATACAAAGTGGATC
>JASDQU010880596.1:0-28014 GCA_032191745.1 Picea mariana
GGGAACTGGTTTACTCCTGGTGATGCACAGAGGATCACCAAATCCACGACAATAACACACAATGCCTCTCTTGAAAAGGAAAAGAGTCTGTGTCAAATATATTTTCTACTGCCGAGGTGAAGGGCGGGAACAATTTCACCCATTGACAGCCCCAATTATAAAAATTCTCAGTTGAGGGCCGCTACAGCTGTTAGCCTGGGGAGCCAGAAAGTTCAGGGTTACTATCCAAATAAATTTGGCAGACCTTTTGACTGTATGCAAAACACGTTAGATTATGAAGATCCAGAATTGATGGTTGCTGTTGCGGCATTGTGTGTGCAGAATGGAGAAGTTTTCGTCCCAACAGAAGTATTGTTGTTAATACACTTCAGTCATTACTCAATCCAAAACCAACTTCCTCTGCGTCTGAAGCTCAACTATGATGCTACCATGAAATGGTTTTTTCTGTAGTGTCCAAATGTTGTTTTTGTTCTTGATTGCTTTGACGCTGGAATGTGGATTATTAGGTAATTGAACATGCTTATGCAGCTCTTATACTCCAATCCTGGTCAGTAGCTAGAGGTTGCATACAAAATCTCTATGCAAACGCTTCATCAAAGAGTAAGAAGGAAAGTCATTACATGTATTCATGGGGAACATAGACCAGACACTGTGACCATTTCTCAAGCATGAATGAGCACCAGAATTACTTAGAAGACAATGCTTAAGGGAAGTCCAAAGATATGCACAGGAAAGCCCAAAACTAAAATGCAAAGCACAAGCACAACACTGATCTAAATCCGAAGAAGGTGTTTTTCAAGATATTAAACGGGTTATCAGTCAAGCGTTTTTAGAGCAGTTTCAGGGTTTTAGAGGAATGCAGGTCCATTGATTTGCAGAAGGATGAATAATCAATCATTGGCATCAGAAAAGAAAAACAGAAGGAAATCTTCAACCCCTTGCACATTGTAAATGCCATTCTTGATCTAGCCAAGATAGAAGCAGGCAGACTTGAAGTTGAACAGTTTCCTTCCAAATTGTCAGATATCATTGGTTCAACAATGAAATTGCTTCAGGTGCGTACAAAGCAGAAGCGGTTAGATGTTTTTTGATGGTCAGGGTTTAAGTGGCAACTGACAACACTAATGTAGTATCCACAGAATCATACCCCTTGAAGCTACATAAGACACCTGGCAATGACGCAAGTGGTAGTTTCATTCATAGCAGTCTGCAGTTAAATCACAAGTGGCAGTCTCATTCATGGCAATCGGATTTCAGTTGAACATCCAACAAGGAAATGATCATCCCCAGGATCCGATGGCAGTTAGAGCACAAGTGGAAGAGCATGTTTAATCACAGGTGGCAGAGCATCATGGTTTAAGGGCATCGATCTTACAACTGGCAGCTGCTCTTAAAACAACCCCCATCATTTAACTAACTTTGAATCTGTCTGTTTTAATACCATTGGAGTGCATTTTCCAGCGAGTTTCAACAACCTCCAACCTGTTCCAGATGTCAAACAGCAGAAATGAAATTCAGTTTTCATTTATTTGTTGTTCGATTTGTTTGAAGAATGACTTGACAGGTGTTATTTTGTAATTGTTTACTATTCTGAGACTACAGAGACAGGGCCCGAGTCTTGAAGGGCTGAGGCTTGTTTTTATTATTTATAGTGATGTAAAAAACTTAAGAGGGGTTGGACTGGGCTGTAATGTGAGAGGCTCGATCTGTGTGAGAGGTCTAGAGCTGAGATTTTATTTTCTCTGCTGGGTGATGGCTGTGCTCAGCTAGAGAATATTTCTCTGTTATTTTTAATGATATACCAGTGATGTACATTGTTGTTCTCAGGATTATTGTGTAGGAATATTGGTGGAGTTTTCTCTTTGTTAAATGATTTTACTGTCATCTTTTTCCATTTTCATTTCTTATTATCAGGAGGAGAGTAGGAGGGGCAGAATTTATTATCAGATACTCTTCCCTTCAGCTTCTGATAATCTTTATATTGATCTTCTAAAGGGATAGCTTAGGGATTCTTAAGTGCTCCTTTGCCTGCCTTTTTCCTCACCTAAAGCTTAGTGCAGGGATTCTTAAGTGCTCMTGTGCCTAGTTTTTCCTCRCCCATTTATCTTCTCATCCATGCCATTTAAACTTAAATCGATCCAATGTTTYTGCTGCCTTGCCTTGTGTAACAGTCTTGTCCAAATCTGATATGTCAAWCACTTTTAATCGCTGACCCCATTWKCCCAWTGGCTCTCCCYRCATTCCCAAAKTAACCATCTCAAAACCAAAAACTCCATATTTTTCTTGCTTTTATAGCTAGCCTAACATCAGACCTATTACAAACAAAGTTAAATCTAATAGAGAGATCCCTCTCTGAGTCTTGGAGGGCTACATCCAAGACTCGAAGCGGTTCGAGGTTACCTCTGTATTTGCCTCAGCAGCCTTAGGCAAATTACAGAGTGCTAACAGGGTGAACTCTAGAAAATGGTGTATCTGGGGAAACATATACAGGGGGAGATTGGACTCCCAGAGCCCAATCTCATCACTTTGATCCAGGAAAGTTTCCCTAAACCATGAATGCAATTCAACATAGTCGAATTCACACCTGGTCTCTGATATCAGGTAGTCTTTTTCAGATAGTGGGATCCGATCGACATCAATAGGAGGTGGGTGGAAAGGATTTTCCTTCAATTTTGATTTCTTAGATTTTGGTACCATCAATTTTTGCTAGTACCTCCAAACTGAAACAAAAAATAGTATTAGGTGATTGTCTTTATGTTGGTTACTGGCTGAAACTGGTACGGGAAAAATAAATTATGGTATGTGGGAAAAATGAAGAATCTGATAATGGAAAATACGGGTTTAAAATTTGGTGAATGGGTATCTATTGGGAATGGGGGACAAGTCATCAAGCTAATAGATATGTTAGCCAATAATAAATGGCCAACATATCATTTGAGATATGAGGTGGAAAGTAAAGGATGGTTGAAGAGTGTGCCAGGATGACGTGGAGGGTAGTGACTAGAGGATAGGAGAATGGGATATGACATGTGACAGGTGAATGGAGAGGAAAAAACTGGCAGAGTAATGAGACGAGACTTACAAGAGTAGGTAGTGGAGCATGACATCATGAGATGGTGGGATAGTGGATAATGATGTCATGAGGTGGTAGTGGTAAAGAAATGTCGGTATTGTAGTATGTCGAAGGGGGGGTAAGCAGTAAATGGTTTAGGATGGAGGGGGTCGTACGTAGTGGATTTGCAGCATGTTAGGATGGGGCTCGCCTAGAAAAACTGCCCATATCGGACCCCCCTACCATTAAATATAGAATGGTCGGGGGGGGGGTCTAGAAATTCTTGTCAGTCGTCGATCTAAGTGCCAATAGATCAACTGGNTGCCAATAGATCAACTGTAGATATATGTGCCCTTTTTAATATCCATATCGAATTCCCCCCACCATTAAAGATATAACGATCAGAGGGGTCTGGAATCTCTTGTCGAGCGTAGATCTATGTGCCATGAGATCAGTCGTAGATCTAAGTGCACTTTTTAATTTCCGGGTGTGAAACAAAACGTGCAGCCAAAACTTAGGATAGTTCATTTTTGTGGGTTTTTGCGTTGATTCCCTTGCAATTTGTCACCATGGGGTTAGGAAGAACACTTCAAACATCAAAATCATGACTTTTCATCGACCATCGTACATGCTTTATCAAAGGAAAAGCTGGCTAGCCTATGTCTTATCCTACCTACCTACACATTTATCCAATATTAGACTATAGGGATAAGAAATTACTCTACCCTGGGGCTATTTGATCAAGATTAAATAGTTTGATCAAATTTATCTGCTACCTAACCTATCTACTTGGCTAAGATTAAACAATTTAGCCAAGTCTTATTCACTAAACCTATCAACATAAATTCAAAGAGAGTTAACCATGATTAAACTATATGGATCAAGTCATTGCTATTGCATGGGGATTTTATCCATTTTCTTTTATTCCCTCTTTTATTCTTTTTCTTTTCTTTCTTTTCTTTTCTTTTTCTTTCTTTTCCTTTTTTTTTTCTTTCTTTTCTTTTTCTTTATTTTCCTTTCTTTTTCTTTCTTTTCTTTTCTTTTTTTCTTTCTTTACTTTTTGAAAATAATTTGCAAAAATAAAATATTATTTCCAAACAAACTACATCAAGAGTAAAAATATTTCAGTCACCAGTTCATCCTATGAACTATAGGGTTATAACAGTGGCTCCACCTGGGGATGGTGCTCTCCTTGCGAGGTGCTAAGAACCTATTTCCTGATGTCTGTAAAATGTTTCTCCATTGCTTATTTTGCTATTTGATTTGTTTTTTATTTTGAGAATTTTTTGGTGGCACTGGTCAGTGGCTTAGGGCCTTCTCTGTGGGATTCAACCATCTGATCAATATCACCCACACACAACCTGAATGTAAAAACAAAAATGGTATGTACAGTGGAAAAATATTTTTGATATCTTTATTGGGGTGGAAAATAATGCTTCAGCATCCTGTCATTCACAGGTCCACCTGGCAGGTCTCTTCCATCACTATTTTTGAGCAAAAATGCATTATTTCCTTTGAATGCTTGAATGGTGTAAGATCCTTTCCACAAAATATCAAACTTTCCATGCTTACCCTTATCCTCATTTCTAGAATCCCATTTCAGAACCAAGTTGCCTAACTCAAAATCATCTTCCTTGGCCATTCTGTCAAAAATATTTTTGATGTTCTCCTAGATGACCTAAGTTTTGTTGTATACCTCTTCCCTGGACTACGTTAACTGAATCATTTGATTTATCCTCCTTTGAATATCATTTGTCTCTACTTACACTTCCTGCAATAATTTCATGATAGGTACTCCTAAGGAAAGGGGAAAAACTACTTCAGTACCATACACCAATTGGTATGGAGACATGCCAATTGATCTTTTGGTGCTTATTTTGTCATCCCATAGAGCGAAAAAAAAATTATTATTCCATGATTTCTTATTTTCTTGTAGTGTTTTCCTGAGAATGTTCACCATAATTTTGTTTGAGGACTCATCTAGCCCATTTCCTTGATGATAATAAGTTGTTGAGTGTCCCAAAGTAATGTGGTATTGGATGCAAAATTCTATGAGTCTTTTGGATATGAAAGTCGCTGCATTGTCAGCTATAATTTTTCTGGGGAATCCAAAATGATACAATATATTAGTTTCTAAAAATTGAATGGTAAGAGAGTCGGTAGCTTGCCTACATGGCACAAACTCGATCCACTTCATGAATTAGTCTGTGGCTGTGAGGATCCACTTGTGTTGTCCTGAGGAAGACAGATGTATTTCTCCAATAAAGTCTAAAACCCATTGTTGGAAAGGGGCTTCAAATGAGATGGGTTTCATAGGGAGAGGCAGCAACTTCCTTTTACCTTCAAAAACTTGGCATTTATGACAAGAAGTAACTTTTTGATGAACATCAGCAAACAATGTAGGCTAGTAGAAACCAGCTCTTAGAATCTTGTTAGCTGTGGTATTCCAACTCAAATGTCCACCAACGTCTCCTGCATGGAAATCCTGCAGAACCCTGTCAGCTTCGTCTTTTAATAGGAAATTAAGAAAGAAACCACCAGGATCTTTCCAATAAATATTACCTTATAGAATACAAAATTTCAATTCTTTCAGTTTAATAAAGCTAGCTTTGGTCTTAGTCAAACAAAGAGGATCTTGTAAGTTATGAAGTACAAAAATGAGGTCTGCATACCAAGGAGATTTTAAGAATACCTATTTTTCATTTGGAGTCTCCTGCTCTTCCTTCTCGTCAACTGCAACCAAAAAATCAATATTTAGAGAATGAAAATTAGATTCAACCATTAGTTTGGCCAAACCCTGTCCTTTGATCAGTTTAGTAGGTTTTATTTAAATGTCATATTCAAGAATAACCTCAATCCATTTTCCTCTCCTACCATCTGGATTATCCTGAGTTAGGATATCCTTTACCACTGCGTTTGGAACGCATGCAATTTTGTGAGAATGAAGAATATAGACTTTGAAATCCTTTATGGCCTTTACCAAGGCAAATCTTGTTTCTCCATTATGTTGTAGTTCAATGCAGGATCTCTCAGAGCTTTGTTGAAAAATGCTATGGGTTTTTCGTACCCTTCACTATTTATATACAACAGTACTATTGCAATGGTGTGTTCAGAAGTGAAGGAGAAAAGGTAGAAGTCCTTAGTGTAGTCTGGATTGATCAAAACTGGAGCTTGGGTGAGTACATGTTTCACCTGCTCAAATGACTATTTGAGCTCAGTGTTCCATCTGATTTTTGTGTCTTTTCTCAACACATTTGTGATGTTCCTAAGAAGTTCAGCCAAGTTGGGTATGAATCTTCTAAGGAAAATTATGTTTCCAATGAATGATTTTAGCTCTTTGATGTTCCTAGGGTGTTCCAATTTCTAAATGTCTTTTATTCTTCTGGGGTATATTTTAATTCCATCTTTAGAGATTATGTGTCCGAACAACTTGCCTTCCTCTAAACTGAAAAGGATTTTTTTTCGATTCAATGAAATCCCAAATTTCCTGTACTTCTCGAACACGTGTCTGAGTTGTTGTAAGTGTTCCTCATCAGATTTTGAGTAGATAGTCATGTCATCCAGATATATGACTATAAATATCCCAAGTTCGTCCACAAAAGAAATATCCATTTCTCTTTCGAAAGTGGCACTAGCATTCATCAAGCCAAAGGGCATCTTCACGTACATGAAGGTTCCCCATGGTGTAGTAAATGTTGTTTTCTCTTGATCTTCTGGGTGGAAAAAGACTTGGTTTTAGCCTAAGAAACCATCTAGTAGGGAAATTCTACTGGCCCCAACTACCTTTTGTAAAATGTGGTCCATTTTGGGCAAAGGGTAATTGTCTTTGAGGGGTACTTTGTTCAGATTTATGAAATCTATGCAAAGTCTGATCTCACCAGTTTTCTTCATGGTAGGAACTAGGTTAGAAACCCATTTAGAAAATCTCAAGGGGACTATAATTTTTGCATCATACATGTTTTTGATTTCTTTCTCTATCAGGGGAAGCAACTTGGGATTTGTTCTCCTAAGTTTCTGCCTGAAAGGTTTTTGTTCTTCTTTTATCGAGATCCGATGTTGTATGATTCTCGTGTCATAAGATTTTAAGTCCACATAACCCCAAGTGAACACATCTACATGTTCCTTAAAAAACTCAATGTACTTGCATTTTTTCTTGGGGGGTAGGGATTTTGAAAGTTTGATCATATTGGGTTTTTCTTCTGTTCCTATGTTGCACTCTTCGACCTTTTTACCACTAGCTTCATTTTTTTATTTTTTGGCTACATCGTTAAAATCAATCAAGTCTTCTAGCGGAACTAAACCTCTAGGTAACACATTATTTTTCAACTATAGAATACCAGAATATATCTCATTTTCATTCAACTCATCTGCATCAACTTTATTTTCATTCAACTCATCTGCATCTACTTTATTTACACTACTAGTTTCAAAAATAGATTTATTTACATCATCATCATCATTCTCTAAATCTATATTTGTACATTCAAACTCATTCTTACACTGTAGGAAGTCTTCAATTTGATCATCATTCCCGAATACCTGCCAATATATGATGTTGTCTGGAATGGTTGGCCTGCATTTTACTTCCACTATGTATTTGTGAGTGGGACGAAAGGGTATTTTGTAGGTACCTACTGATGTAGCAATCTTTCTGCTAATATGTTTTGTCCCCTAGGCATTACCGGCAAATTCATTTCAGTAAAAGATTGAAGAGAATCCAAATAACCATTTCTATAAGCTCTAAGTATGGGATGTTTAGTTGCATACTCACCTTTAATCTTCTATTAATCAATTGATAATCACCCCTTACCATGATATGTTTGGCACTAACCTTCCTCGGTAGTTTTAGGCCAAGTATCAAAGCTTCGTACTCAGCTATGTTGTTAGTGCATTGGGAATTTAGTTTGTAAGAGTGGCTCTCTGAATACCTCGATCTATGATTATGCAACCAAACTCCAGCTCTAGCTCCTTCTTTACTCACGGCCCCATCGAAATCCATGCTCCAAAAGTCTACTGGCAGTTCTTCATTTTCCTCAGTTTCAATATTTCTTACCTCAGTAATTGCTTTATCTTCTTTAGAATCAGGCGCATCATCTTACAACTGAGTGATTTGTTCTTTCTAGTCACCATCTTTGTATAGAATAAAAGAGTCTATATCATAATGTGCATAATATAGTGGGTAATTGTGTGGATTTTCTTGACTGCTGACCATATACTTCATCAAAGTTTCTCTATACAGTCTTCTCTATTGTCCAAAAACCGAGATGATGGAATAGGACATATCTAGCTGTAGGGTTCCTTTTATCTTAGCTTCCCAGGATATTGATAGTAACATACCATATTTTGGGGGAATGTCTCCAACTATGATATCCATCACCATACTCTTTGCTGGTATTTGAGACAGGGTGATTCATAAGTCTTTAATCAGCCCTATACATTTAACCTTTTCTAGAGTCAGAAGAATGCAAATCCTTGTAGGATCTGGTGACTTCAAGTCCCATCTTTTCCATCATTGCTTTGGGCATCAAGTTGTGCAAGGCGCCCGAGTCCATCATAGTGTTGTGTAAGATCAAATCGTGGATATTCAAGCTGATGTAAAATGGGGCAACGACATCGTTATCAGTTTGACCATCAACTTTAGGGCTGAAAAGGAGCTCACATTGATTATCAACAAGATTTACCATGTTTGATTGACTTTTTGACCCGACATTCAAGGATTTCATACCTATCTCTGGCTCAATGCTCAAAGATTTAATTACCTATGATCTGTAAGTGTTCTTTCTCATCAGCTCAGACAGGGGAATGAGAATCTTCAATTTAGCTAGTTTCCCCTCAAGGATGAAAGTAGTGGAAGCTTTTCTTGAGATCTATACTTATGGTCTATCCATTGGAGTCCTATGGGCAAAAAAATGTGGTTGACTAGTTCACAAAACCTCAGTCTGATTTGATCTTTGTAAAATTTTGGGGTTTCTTTTTGCAGGAGGTTCAGTATTATTTCTCTCAATGAATTTATTGGGAGAATTTTCCAAGGTTTTCTTGATCTCGACTGTATTCCTTGTTTCGGTGGACTTCTTTTTTTTAGCAACCTTCTTTGGAGGGTTTTCATTTTCCCTCTTTATTATCAGGTTATACTACCTATGTACTTCCATTATATCATTTTCAAAGGCATGTTGTTTTGTCTCCTTTGCTTCTTTGTTTACATTTGTTTGTGAAAGGAGGAAGAGCTTGTGCTCTTCTTGAGTAAGAAAAATGGATTCATCATCATGAATGCCCATGAGGTTTATATGAGTATCATCCAATTATTCGATTATATCCTCACCTTCATCAACATAATTTTCCTGGAGAGGTGGTCTCATCTATTGATCAAGCCCCCACTATTCTCTTTGATCCCTCAAATCTCTCTGCCTGATCTGGGAAGCATTTCTTCTGAAGTTCAGATTCTGAATCTGAGGAGCGGCTTGGTTTTCCTTGGGTGGATTTATGTCAGCTATAGTAAGCCTCTCCATCATTCTCTCCATAGCTATGGCTAGAGAATCTAGTTTGGCATCTGAAGAGGAAGTGGAAGGCTCTTCATTAATTGTAACCCTCCTTTATGTTCTGTGCCTGGCTCTTCTAGCTAAATTTTTTTCTTACACACTAACGACACTTTTATGCATGTCTTCCAGAGTAGCATAGTTTCTTTCCCTTAGCTGATACATCATGTCAGCATCAAATCCATCAGGGAATTTTATTAATGCCAAACCTTGAGGTGGTTTCATATCAGTTGAAATTGCATTGTATAGATTGTTGAAACGAGTGCAGTAATCATGCACTATCTCTACTTGGTTCCTTATGATATTATCATATTCTGACAAGATTTGGAGAGGATTTTTCCTTACCTCCCACTTTTCAAGGAAACTTCGATGAAAAGAAGGAATGTTAGTTATGGAAGCAACACATAAGGTTTTTAACCACTTTTTTTACTTCTCCAATCAGACGCTGTGCAAATAGTCTCATATGTGCATCAGCTTCATCAACTTCCTGCAAATCAAAATAATCATTCATTTTGTCAACATGTTGTTGTGCATTTAGAGGACCAATACTATCAAACTGAGGGAGTCTTGTTTGATAATTCTGAGGCATGGCATGTAAAGGAGAAGCCAACACCAATGGATCATATATTTCTGCCATGATTGGTGGAGGAGGCTGAACAACAACTTGTGTGATTGGAGGAGAGGTGACTAAAGTTGTGCAAGATGAAGGGCTGGGAGGAGCTGAATGAACTAGTTTAGGTTTAACAGAAGATGCATAAATAGTTAAGGTGGAGAGTTCAACTGATTGTTGAAAGTGAGATTTGTCTAAAGCTTGATCAAGATTCACAACTAGATCTTATAGCTTGTCAAATTCTTGAAGAAATCATTGATCAACGTCAGCTCTAGATGAAATCATTTCAGGGGTCCTGGGTTGTAGGATGGTTTGATCTAAAAATGTTTCACTTACAAATCTATCAAATTTTGTTCTGAAAAGGCTTTGTTCAAAAGATATGTCAAACTCGAGATCCTGAAGGGAAACTAGTTTCTCTGGGAGAGAAGGGGACCTAAGAACAGGATTGTGATTCTCAGAACCCTCTGTGATGTTTTTCTTTCTGAGTAATTTTTCAGGGTTGTCTGTTGTTGTTGCAGGTTCTGGATCTAGATGCGATCTAGTGAAAATTCTTTTGGGAGCCAGACTTTCAAATTTTTATTTTATTTTTAGAAAATTTTAAACTAGATATATACAAACTTTAATCAACCTATGAACATTATCTCCTTATGGATTTAGATCTTGTGAATAGTTCAGAAATAAATTCTTCTTTGTCTAGATAAAAGAAATTGTGGGATGGAATGTTTGTTCAGTTCCCTAGTATGGTCGCCACTATGTTATCGCTCTATAAATTATCAGAGGTTGTCGTGTTATAGAAGAAATTTACTAGAGGTAACTTTATCCGACCACTTCNCCTTCCAGTTTCATAGAGGGATCTCTCTATAAGATTTAACTTTGTTTTAGGTTGTAACTATTAGGCTAGTTAAATAAATGATACTGTGTTGCTTGTTTTTATACAAATGGATGAAATATCACTTGCGCATCCATTGGGCTATGGGGTCTATTTTATAAAGTTCGAGATCAACAAACAAATTTTATAAGGTGTTTTCATAGAGAAGGATAACGCAATTGTTAGATCCTTTAGAATTTAAATGATGGATAGCAGAAAAGATGAGATAATCAATTATAAGCAAGAAGCATTTAAGAATTTATTAATCATAGCATCAAAAGATAAACATTTAGATCTTTAAAAGCCAGAAACAAAGTATACAAAGATAAATTATGCAGCTTCAAATTATTTTAAACCATCAGATATAGAAAACATAAATGATTACGAAGATAGGAAAAACCATTCAACTAAGAGAAGAAAACATCACCAAGAGCTAACACACAAGAATCCTGTGAAATGTCCTTTTGTTACTGGTAGATCTCTGATAAAAATTACAGTGATTACAACTTTCTTTTGCATAAAGATAAACCCTCAGTACTTTGAAATTTGAAGTATATATAGAAAAGATTACAATCGATCCTGTCATTAATGATCAAGACATGGAAAAATCTAATGTTAACTAACTAGATAACAAAATACTAAATTGTAGGAACTGCTTATTATCTGTCGAATTCTCTATACTGATTTTGGGGGAAGTTGTCGTCGAGTCATCAACTTGACTTTGACTGTTCTGGATGCTAACTTGTATGTCCACCTCATCTTCTACTTGATCAATTCATAAAACTCTTCCCATATTTTTTGATTTGGGATAGTCACTTTTAGCAACCTGTGGTAGATTTCATCCATCTCAGTATATTTGGCAAAATTCGGTCTGTTAATAAAAATGTACTTGATTTCATGTTGGATATTGAGATCCAACTGGAGAGTTTCTAGGAATGAATTTCTTGATATGATTCCTTTTATCCCTGAGAATTTGGAGTTTTCCTTTGCCAACATGGCAATATTTTTCTTGTAGTTAGGAAGTGTCATCAACTTGTCTTTTAGAACCTATAAACTAGGAAGACCTTTCTTCTGTAATACCTCGATCTTGCTGAAGAATATATGAACTCCACTCTCCATGATCTGGGATTTTTCCTCTAGTTGCAACATCAATCCTCTTTTGGTCAAAACTCTCTTCACCTCAAGGATAGTCTCTGTCCTATCCTCAATCTTCAATTTTTCCATCTCTTCCTTAGTCTTTGAATTGAGAAACCAGATGATTTCATTTCCTTCTGTGGGCATTTGTTCCAGTTCCCTTGATCCTGTTGATGTCTTGCTTGCTCCTCAACACAATCTCATGTTTTTCAAACATGATTTGCAGCACGGGCCAGGTTTTGTTTATGGATTTGGTGATATCAATCCAAATGGTCTCTTTGGCTTCTTCTAGTGTTTTTCCCACAACTGTCTGCTTTTGCAGTTGTTGTAGCTCCTGCTTCAGTTTTTCTAATGTGTGTCTCTTTGTATTGTAGCTGGCTTGGAAAGAAGATTTAAGCTCTTGGAGATTCTCTATCTCTTTTTCCAGCCTTTTGATTTCTAATTCTTGTAAGTTCATCTCTTCCATTGATCTTGCTAGCTCCATAGATGTTTCTAGAGCTGTCAATGGGGTGACTAATGGAATTTTTTTTGTGGTATTTGTTGAAGCTCTTACTGTGCTAACTCCTATGAGGGGAACTTCATTCAGTGGGATGAATTCCATGGGCATTTTCTATTCCTTCTCCTTTACTAACATTTCCAGCTCTACTTCTATCTCTTTTATCTGTGCATTCTGTTCCATGATCAACTTTAGCATCTCCTTTTTCTCACCTTCTGTATCAACCATCTCTTTGGCTTGTGAGTCTTCTGTAGTAGATATATTTAGTTGTTTCCTCAAATATGCTATGACAACATTATTTTTATTTAAAATCTCCTAAAATTCTTTCACATTTGATGGGTCATACCCAATTTTGAGCACCAATTATTCTAAGGACTTAATCCTGTTATCCTTTGTAAAGGATGATACTTTCTTCAGATTTAATTGGGTCTAAACATTGTTTAGAGAAACCTATAATTTGGTAGTAGAAGTGGAAGCATTGGCCAATGTTGAGAAAACCATCTCTCTAGTCTGCCTATGCATATCCATCTGGTCAGCTGGATGTACAACCTTAGCATCAAATTCAAGTGTGGATCTTTTGTAGTCAACCATTTTCTTTGGATGAGGTACTTGTGCCTACAGAAAGGCCATGTACATTATCCCCTTCCCTGTGTCTAAAGAAGAGATAATCCTATGTTATTTTGTTGATGTTTGCTTCAAGAATTGAGCATAAGTGTTGCTGGCCAACCTCTCATTTTTCTTCTTAATCATATCATATTTCTCAAAAATACTCAACTTTCCAGCTCCTTGAGTTGGTTGATTGATCAGTGAGGTGTCAGTTTGTTTCTTGGATGAATGAGTAGATGTGATCTATTGGTTGCTGGAGAAAAGAGATGATTTATCTCCTTCGACCATTGTGGTAGATTGGATCTCTTCCTCTCTATACTTTCAAGTTGTGTGACCGATCTTGGGCCTTTTTGTGTAAACCCGGAACTCTTTCAATGACACTTCAGTGACTGAAGGTGAGACATCCTTCTTGAGTCTTTTCCCCTTGGGTACCTGTGGTGTAGTGGTTTGTGAGATGACAACTGGAGTGGGTTGTGGTTCTGTGTCTTCCAGAGTTTTTACCTCCCACTATGTCTAGTTTGCAAATTTCTCAATCTCTGGTTTGAGCGCATGAGCATATGGGAAATTTTCATTCTTTGATATTATCTCTGTAATAATCCCACATGGATCATACTGCTAAGGGAAACTGGTGCCAAAATTAATCTCCTTTAGTACCTTGTTTTCCTCTTCCCCAATGGCTCAAATGTTGTAGATAAAGGATCCTATCCACCCTTTAATTATCAATTGTTGTTTCTTCTTCAAAGATACAAAATGTATGTTGTCTGAATTTATCATTTTCCTGATGTATTCCAGGGAAAATATACTAACAGGAACATATATGGGAAGTTTATAAGGAGCCAAATCACATCCATAAATTTGGATTTTCATGGGATTCTGATACAGATACTAGTCTCCAGTCTTGGTGAGGTCCAATAGGTGTAAAATTCTTTAGATCTCCTCATTTATCCTAGGCTCTTGTCTACAGTTGAGCATGCTTACCATTGGGTGGTAAAACTACTCAATAATTTTCTTTAAACTAAACTATGTGGAGTTTTTTATAAGTAGCGAAGTCCAAGAAGTGATAGGCTGTGGTTTGTCATCCTAGTCCATTTTCTGCATGGGGAAAGGGAACTTATCTTCTTGAAATAATACGAACATGTAAGCCAGTATTAAAGAATACTGGAACATGCCCTCTGTGGGAAATTTGAAAAATTGCTCATGCATGTTCTCGACTAGGAAACTGTTGTAGTCAAACTGGGTGGTGGCCTTTTCTTCGTCAGAGAAAATAGATAGGAACCCCAAGATGGGATTGTCTACCCATTCGTCTAAGAAATAACCAAGAAAACAATGTAACGATGAAATGATTTGGTTACCTTTTTATGAAAACATGGAGGAATGGTAAGGGGAATTTTTCTTGGGGAATTGGGCTTCCTGTGGGAGAAAAATATAAAAAATCTTCGCTCTCTGGGGAAAAGACATATTCAGGTACATTTCAATTAGAAATTCAATGGTGAAAAGAGAGGGGGATTCATCTCTATATATTTTCATCATTTGGTCAATGGCGTCGGGTGTGATACTAAAAATGATTTATCCATACGGTGAAACAATGGTTCTCTGATCGGGGAGGTACTGTGCCTAGAACTTGAGGGTGAACTCAGGAAAATGGTGTATTTGGGGCAACAGATAAGGGGGAGATTGGACTGCCAGAGCCCAATCTCATCACTTTGATCCATGAAAGTTTCTTTAAACCATGAATGCAATTTGACAAAGTCGAATTCACACCTGGTCTCTGAGATCAGGTAGTCTTTGTCAGCTAGCGGGATCCGGTTGAGATCGATAGGAGGTGGGAGGAAAGGATTTTCCTCAACCTATGATCTCTTAGATTTTGGCAAACTGAAACCAAAAACGTTAGTATGTGATTGAATTTATCTTGGTTACTAACTAAAAATGGCAGGGGAAAAAGAAATTCTAGTATGCGGGAAAAGTGAAGAATGCGATAATGGAAAAGACGGGATTAAAATTGGGCAAACGGGTATGCGTTGGGCGTAGGGGACAAATAAACAAGCTAACAAATATTTTAGCCAGTATTAAATGGCCAATGGATCACTTGAGATATTAGGTGGCAGGTAAAGGACTGGTGATGAGTGTGCCAGGATGACGTGGAGGGCGGTGACTAGAGGATAGGAGAATGGGCTATGACATGTGACAGGTGAATGGAGGGGAAAAAATTGGCAGAGTAATGAGATGAGACTTACAAGAGGAGGTAGTGGAGCATGGAATCATGATACAGTGGGATAGTGGAGAATGATGTCATGAGGGGGTGGTGGTAAAGAAATGTCAATATGGCAGTATGTCAGAGAGGGGGTAAGCAGTAAATGGTTTAGGACAGAGGGTGTTCAACGTAGTGGATTTGCACCAGGTTAGGATGGGGCCCACTGAGAAAAACTGCCCATATCGGACCCCCACCCCCCCCACCATTAAAGATAGAATGGTTGGGGGGGTCCAAAATTTCTTGTCAGACGTCAATCTAAGCACCAATAGATCAACCATATATCTATGTGCCCTTTTTTATCTCCATATCGGACCCCCCCCGCACCATTAAAGATAGAATGTTCGTGGGGGGTCCAAAATCTCTTGTCAACCGTAGATCTATGCACTGTGAGATCGACCGTAGATATAAGCGCACTTTTTAATTTTCGGGCACGAAACAAAACGCACAACCAAAACTTAGGATAGTGATTTTTTGTGGGTTTTTGTGTTGCTTCCCTTGCAATTTATCACTATGGGGTTAGGAAAAACACTTCAAACCTCAAAATCATGACTTTTCATCGACCATCGTACATGTTTTATCGAAGGAAAAGTTGGCTAGCCTATGTCTTATCCTACCTACCTACACATTTATCCCAGATTAGACTATTGGGCTAAGAAATTACTCTACCCTGGGGCTATTTGATCAATATTAAACAATTTGATCAAATTTATTCTCTACCTAACCTATCTACTTGGCTAAGATTAAACAGTTTAGCCAAGTATTATTCACTAAACCTATAAACATAAATTCAAAGAGACTTAACCATGATTAAACTATATGAATCAAGTCATTGTTATTCCATGGGGATTTTATCCATTTTCTTTTATGCCCTCTTTTATTCTTTTTATTTTCTTTTTTCTTTCTTTTCTTTTTCTTTCCTTTCCTTTCTTTTTTCTGTCTTTTCTTTTCCTTTCTTTTCCTTTCTTTTTTCTTTCTTTTCTTTTCTTTTTGAAAATAATTTGCAAAAATAAAATATTATTTCCAAACAAACTCCATCAAGAGTAAAAAATTTCAAGTCACCATTTGATCCTATGAAATATAGGGTTATAACACTTACCACACCCTTTTATGCTAGCTATGGTAGCATAAGTTTTCATTAATCATATTTTCAAATTGCATGACATGTCAACCTCCATTGTGTCTAATCACGACTTTACCTTCACCAACATATTTTGGCAAGAATTATTTAATTTATAGGGAACACAATTGAACATGAGCACAACATAACACCCCTAGACGAATGACCAAACATAAGTTGTCAATAACTATTTGGAAACTTACTTGCATTGTTTTACTTCAGACAAATAACATTAGTAGGTGAAATGATTATCCTTGGAAGAATGGTGGTAGAACACTTCCTATCATACAACAACCAAAATGACACCATATGAAACAATCTATGGCCAAAAAATATGTGCGGTCACTTTATATATTCTGGGAGCATCAAAGGTCCAAGCTATTGATAAGTTACTACAAGGCAGAGCAACCACACTTGCCACCCTCAAGGATAACATCCACATGGTCCAAAATTGTATGAAGCAATAGGCTAAGTTGCAATGTTCTGGTAATTAGGTCTTTCTCAAACTTCAACCTTACAAGAAAACATCGCTCAAATCACATGGAAACAACAAATTGGCACCCAAATGTTATGGCCCCTACCATATTATCAAACATATTGTTCCATTTTCCTACAAATTGCACTTACAATGGCCTCTAAAATACATTTGGTGTTACATGTTTCCATTTTGAAGAAAGTGGTGGGTCAAAATTAGAGGGTTCAAACCATCCTTCTTAAATTATATAAATAAGGATCCATTTGGATGCAACCAGAATCCATCCTCAACTTGTGCAAACATCATAGGCATGTCCAAACTATCAGAGAAGTGTTGATCAAGTGGAAGGACACGTCTCCAAAATATGCGACTTGAGAACCAACTGACATAATGCAATAGTTTATGAATCTTCAACCTTGAATACAAGGCTTCTTTTGAAGGAGGAGGGCATGTTAGGATCCATCCCTAATCCCTCTTAGTTGGTTATTAGCTATCATGATATATTTTCCATTTAATAAAGGTCAACATTAGTTAATAACACCTATTAAATAAAATTGAACACGCCAATGTAATAAGACCTAATATAAGCTTCTACTTCTAGAAATATTTTCCTCTAGAATGTTCTTTATAATATAGTAGTAGTAAAAATAAGATTAGAAGGTATGATAATCTTTATCTTGAGTATTATTGTAAGAGAGATCTGTTCATTTTGGATGTGTCCCCCTCAAAGAAGTTAGTGAAAAAATATTTCTTGGTGCTATAAACAAGCAATTTTTGTTCTTTGTTGAATGTTATTGACTCAAAAAGGATCCAAAGAAGACTAAGGAAAACTCAAAATTCGCAGAAGCAACTCAGGAAGCTCAAAATATCCTCAATAGACAGAGAAAGGGAAAAAAATTCAAAGTCCTCAAAACTCAACGAAATTAGCATCATCCCAAAGAGCGCGTTGCAAGATTTCCAACGACATAAATGGATCATCAAACGAAGTTACAGATGAAAAGATATTCACAGTCAAATATTTGGTCAACCTAGCCCAGTCAACAGGGATGAGTCAACATCCATATTGCTGACATATTCATCAGTATGGATGACATCAGCATCCATATAGTGTACGTTGCACATGCAGAGGGTGACATGTGTCATGTCTATCTCATCTTGGTGATGTGGCTACACTAGAGACTGCCACATGTCACTTGTTTTTGACATTTTCAGGTCAATCAGTAGACCAATGAAGAAGTGGCATGTGGTAGTTCGTACAACCACATGGAAAAGTGTACAATATGTGGATGGTGACGTGGTAGGATGAAATGTAAGGTTACATGACATGTGATTGTGCAAGTGGATGGTGTGGTAAAATGGTTGGCTGCAACATGGTAGTGGGAAAATTCCCAATGAGGGCTTGAAATTGGAGTTTCAAAAATAAAAAAAGGGGCCTGCCAAATCTAGCAGATTCCTACCAAGTCAGGCGGCCAAACTACAACTCCAACAAATATAAAAAACACTACCAAATTGGCAATGGTTCCAATCCACAAACACACACACACACACACACACACACACACACACACACACACACACACATAGATATATTGTTATAACAATAAACCCAAAAGGGGAGGCCCGCGAGCTCGACCCCAGGACCTCCCCCTATCAAATTCTTTACAATATCATCCGCCAACCATTGGGCTAATCAAATCCTTTGGTTAGTCCACCTACCATTTCACTTAAATGTTGATTCCTCCCACCGACAGAAGGAGGGCACTTGACGATATGAATGGGTACGATTTTCGAGATGAAGTACATAGAATTAATTGCAGGGAGAGAGACCGAGATGAGATTTCTCAAGGGCCTTGAAGTGGAAGAGTTGGATTGAGGCATGGAGATAGTCATTTTTGGGTAATTCGACACCACAAATTTAATGGTTTTGTTTGTTTTCTGCTCTGAGAAAATCTTTTGCATCTTAATTCCAGAATGAGGTATACTTATGTATTTTTTCAAATTCTTTTGTTGAGTTAATAAAAATGCCTACCCATTTTAGAGTAGGACCCAAAGACGTATTCCACCAAGGATGAACTCTGTTATCAAGTTTTTTTGTTTATATTCGATGCTTATGTCTCTTCATTATAGATCTTTTCCTTCTTTATGGTGCACTTTAATTTATTCTCATTTAATACAATTATTTTTAAGTCACTTCGATGAAAAGATCCTAGGTCATGTTGATATTAGAGAAGTCATATTTGACTTGAATTGTTAAGTGTGAATGCTTAATAGGGCCAAGAATAACAAGGGTGAAGTAACTCTTAATACTTTCAATCTTGAAATTGTTCGTGCATCTGGAAGGAAGAAAATGGTAGAAGAGGACAAGAATGATGAACAAGAGAAAAAATTCCATATGGTCTTTTATCACATGTCAGAAATGTTCAAGGGAATGTATGGAGACTATGAGAAGAGGATGAAGAAGAAAGGGAAGAAAAAGGAAGCACAATCTAATGATAATTCTTTGGTAAATCAAGGGGTTGGAGGAGACCCTCTTGAGCCTCCATCTTCACCATCAAATTCTAGCACTTCCTTCTCTGAGCATTCTCATCATTCTCATCATTCTAGCCATAAATCTTATTTTAAGAAACCATTATTAAAGCTTGATGTAAAATTTTCTTTACCTATGTTTAATGGAGATGCTAATCTTGAAGAGCTAGATAATTGGATCCGACAGGTTGAAGTATATTTTCATGTTCAACAGATTGATGAAGAGGAACTTAAAGTGAAATTGGCTTCTCTTCAGTTGGAAGGCACCACTCTCGTATGGTGGGAGAGAAAAATTCAGGACATAACTAAGTGTGGTAATCTTATTTCCTCATGGTCAAAATTTAAATCAGTAATAAGGAAGCAATTTTATCCATTGGGTTAGTTACATAAAGCAATGATGGAATGAAAAACTTTAAGACAAAGTAAAGGTCAAACTGTACAAAGTTTCAGGGAAGAATTTACAAAGAATGTTCTTCATTAAACATTCCTTTGGATTATTATGAAACTTTAATGAAGTATATTGGTGCACTTCACAGTTATAATCTTCATAATTTTCTATTGTTTTACCCCACTAGTCTTGATGAAGTTTTTGTGCAAGCCACTCACCTTGAGAACATGGGAAAGCACATGTTCAAGAATATCCCACAAAGAAACCTTCCAATATCCAACATGAGTAGTTTAAGAAATTTAAAAGGAAGGAAAAAAAGACCACCACTATAAAAAGAGAAGGAAAACCATCTTGCACTCATTACAAGAAAAGTGGTCACGATCATGAACATTGTTGGACACTACAACCAGAGAAGAGACTGAAGCAGTTCGGTGGAAAGGGAAAGACAAAGACCGTTTCTATAGTGCAACAAGATATTGGTTCCAATTCATGAGACAAAGGAAATATCACAGTGGTTGGATTTCAAGGTAAAGATTCCCTTCATGCTAGCTCAAATCCCAATAATGAATCTCATGATGATTAAAGAAAGATGAATGAATTATTTCATATAAGAGTTTTATCTAAACACACTAAGATAGATACATTATTTGATTTGGGTTCCCAAGTAAACTTGATATCTGAAGCACTTGTCAAAAATATGGGTCTTGAAACTAAACCACATCCAAAGCCTTATCCTCTTGGTTAGGTATGTGATAAACAAAAATTTAATGTCACCAAGCAATGTAGGTCCGGATTTTATAATTCTTTAAAGTTGATAGATGAAGTGGATTTGGATTTTGTATCACTTGATATATGTGGCATAGTGTTGGTGAGTCCTTATCTTTATGATAGAAAAGAATTATTCTTTCATCATGAGAACAAATATCACCTTACTAAGGGGGGAGTGGAATATATTACTAGATCCCACATCATGAGTGTAAACACAACACTTGTTAGTGTAGGACAAATTAAGAGACTCATAAACACTAATAATTGATATGTACTCATAGTCGTATGGGAGAAAGATGTTGAAACATCCATCACTTTACAAGGATGTGATCCTCCTCATAAGAAATAATTAATTGATATTGTTTCTAAGTATGATGATATTTTCCAGGAACCAGATGGATTACCTCCTAAGATGGAAATCCAACATGAAATACATATTCGCCAGGATTCTCCTCTCCCAAATGTGGGCATGTAAAGGATGTCAGTTGTAGATATGGAAGAGATTAAGAAGCAGGTACAAGGCTTATTGTATCAAGGGGTCATCAAGCCCAACTCATCTCCTTGTGGTTCTTCGATTGTGATGGTGCCAAAGAAAGATGGAACATGGATAATGTGTGTTGATTACCGGGCCTTAAATAAAATCACGGTGAAAAATTGATACCCTCTTCCTAGTATAGATGATTTACTTGATCAATTAAAGAATGTTGTTTATTTCACTAGGTTGGATTTGCACAGTGGATACCATCAGATCGGGGTTGCAGAACACGATGCATGGAAGACTGTCTTTTAAACCAAACAAGGATTGTTTGATTGGTTAGTTATGTCATTTGGAATTTGTAATGCTCCGACAAATTTCATGCATGTGATGAATGATGTATTCAGGCCATTTCGAGATGATTTTGTTATTGTATATTTAGATGACATTCTTATATTTAGTGGGATTTGGGATGAACATGTAAGGCATGTAAAGAAAGTATTGGATAATTTGCAAAGGGAAAATTTGTATGTAAAGTTGTCCAAATGTGAATTTGGTAAGACTTCACTTGTGTATTTAGGTCATATTGTAGGAGGAGGACAATTGAAAATTGATCCTTCCAAGATTGATGTAATTGTAAATTGTCTTGAGCCCAAAAGTGCAACCAAAATACGAAGCTTCTTAGGTGCAATCCAATATTGGAGGAGATTTATACCAGCTCCTTTGCATTCCTTAACCAATGTGAAGAACACTTTTCAGTGGGGAGAAAAGTGACAAAAATATTTCAACACTTTGAAGGAAAGGATCAATACCGCACCAGTATTAGCACTGTCGAATATTCAACATCCCTTCAAGATCGAGACATATGCCAGCAGATATGCCATGGGTTTAGTATTGATGCAATATCATAATCCTATCTGTTACAACTCTGAAACTTTTAACCAATATGTTGTTAACTATCCTACATATGATAAAGCGTTGTATGCATTAGCTCAAAGCGTAAAGAAATGGAAGCACTACTTTTTAGGAAAGGAAACAATCATACATACAAATAATCAAACTTTATACTATCTCCAAGCACAAACCAAAATACAACAATATCGACATTACAGATGGATGGGTTTCCTACAACAATTTCATTTGGTAATCAAGTACAAAAAGTGTACGAGTAACGTGGTAGCTAATATGATTTCTAGACTTCCTATTGTTTCTTTTATTATTTTGAAGAATTCTTCTTTATCTCATGATAGCTATGTGGAGCAATATGCCATTGATGAAGAGTTTAAGAATTATATGAGAATCTAACCCATGATTCATAGGTAGAGAACTACTGTCTGTAGAGAAAACTACTCTACCATCTTGGATAGTTATGTATTCCTACAATTTAATGAGTCCATGTAATACGAGAAGCTCACACTTATCTTGTGTCTGGGCATTTTGGAGTAGGAAAAAATATGGCTCATCTGCAAATATTTTTTTACTGACGTCAAATGAAAGAAATTGTAACTAAATATGTAAAGTGGTGTGTGATGTGTTCGAATTGTAACCCAACTAATAGAAAACTCAGGCTATACTCAACATTACATGTTCCATCCCATCCATGGGAAAGTATCTCCATGCATTTTGTAGGGGGTTTATCAATGTCGAAAGGGGGCCATGACTATTTGTATGTTGTAGTGGATAGGTTCAACAAGATGTGTATCTCAATTCCCTGTAAAAATCATATCACTCATGAGCAGACTACTAATCTCTTCTTTCAATATGTTTGGGTTCACTTTGGGTTACCCACATCTATTATCTCAGATCGAGATACTTAATTCCTTGGGGATTTTTGGAAAAACTTGTGGAGAATGATGGACACCAAGTTGAAGAGGAACATTTCTTTCCATCCACAAACCGAAAAATAGACAAAGGTTGTTAACCGAACAATTGTACTTTTTCTTTGAGGCTACTGCAGCAAGAATCCAAATTCATGGGATGAACATATACCCTATGTACATCATGCTTACAACCGAGCCTTACATTCCTCCACTCATTTTTTTCCTTTTGAGACATATTTTGGGTATTTACCTAAAGTTTCTTTTGGACTTGATGTATGGGGGATATGCCAATTAAAATGAAGAAAGAAATGAAGACCAAGCCAACAAGTTCATCGAGAGAATCCAACAGGTACACCAAGTAGTCAAGGAACAACTTGAGAAAATTCAAGAACAATATAAATCTCAGCATGACAAACACATGGTTGATCATTAGTTCTAGGTTGGAGACCAGGTATGGCTTCCCATCAACAAGGAAAGATTGAAGGGTGAAGGAAAGAGATTCAATCCCATTCATTATGGACCCTTCACTATTTTGGAGAAAAGTGGTACCATTTATTTTCGTCTAGATCTTCCACCTTATATGTAGATCTACTCAGTTGTAAATGTGGAGAAATTGAAAATTTTTTAGCCTCCCATGATCATGGATTAGGGTGAGGAAGCTTCAATACCTTTTGTTGATGAGTTTGATCCTAATTACTTATATGAGTTAAAGGAAGATATCATCCTGGACATAAGGACAAGGAATTTACACAAGGGTTGTGTTCATTATCTTCGAGTAGGATTAAAGGTCACACATCCAAGAAAGGAAATGTGGATTGAGAAGGAAAAGGTGATGGAACTCTTCCCTCACTTATCTATTGATTGATGAAATATTTTGGTGGTCCAAAAAGCTCTAAGTGGGAAGGCGTGATCCAAAAAGGATGTAAAGAAGACTAAGGACAACTCATAATTTGTAGGATCAACTCAAGAATCTCAGAATGGCCTCAACAAAGAGAGAAAGGGAAAAAATTCAAATTCCACAAAACTCTGTGAAATTGGCACCAACGCAAGATTTCCAACGATGTAAATGGATCGTAAAATGGAGTTATGGATCAAAAGACATTCGCGGTCAAAGTTTTGGTCAAACTATCCCAGTCATCAGGGATGAGTCAACATTCGTACTTTTGACATCAACATCAGTACATACGATGTTAACATTCGTATAGTGTACATGGCACACACAGAAGGAAACATGTGTCATACTGATGTCAACATGATGTAATCATAGTGATGTGGAAGCACCAGAGGGTACCATGTGTCACTCATTTTTTACATTTTTGGGGTCAATATGTGGACCACTGAGGAAGTGCCATGTGACAGTTTGTACAACCATGTGGCAGACCGTACAAGACATGGTAGGTGACATGGAAGGTTGATGTGGTAGGTGACATGGTAGGTGATTGTGCAAGTGGATTATGTGGGCCAATGGTTAGATGACACATGACCCAATCATGGGATCCCTTGTGGCAGTGGGAAAATTCCCAATGAGGGCACAAAATCAAATTTTCAAAAACAAAAAAAGGGGGTTGCCAAATCTAGCGGAGTCCTGTCAAATCTAGCGGCGAGACTAGAACTTCGAAAAATATAAAAAACGCTCCAAACTTGGTGATGATTCCACTCCATATATATATATATATATTGTTATAACAATAAACCTAAAATGGGAGGACCAACCCCTATCCAATGCCTTACAATAGCATCTCCCAACCATTGGGCCAACGAAATCCATTGGTTAGTCTACCCTATTGATATTATGGTAGCTATGAGAGGTATTTACCTCCACGTGTAAACCTGGCAAGAATAGAAGTCTTCGAGAAGCAAGAGAAACCTTAATGAGTTGGACAATAACCCTAGAAGTCTTGTCGGCTCAAGAAGATAACATGTATTAGGTTATTAACCTTCAACAGAAGAGGTTGGTTAGAAGAATTAATATATACTGAATAGACAGGTAGCCAGAAGGAGAAGTTGGCCCTAGTAATTCTGCCAAAACCACTATAAATATAGGGCGTCGGTCTCTCATTTGACACATCTTAGCAGTTGCAGAGAGCCAGTTCTTCACAGTGCAGTTGCAGTCTTGTGTGCAGGTTTGGAGGAGAGATGTTATTGTAGTTGCTGCAACTAGCAGTTATGTTTTGGCTTGGACTATCTCTTGGCTAGGGTTTGGACTATCTGATCAACTCTTGTTGATGCGCTATCCTTGGGGAAAGGTGCGCTACCCTTTGTATGGCTATCTAGCCTAGGGTTTTCTTCCGAAATGATTCTCTATCAAGGTTAAGGTGCTTGGAGGATGGCTTCGGCCTGTGGTTGGGTGACAAGGGTATTGTCAATGGTAAGACGAGCACACATCTTTCATATTCTAACACACCCAACATTTCACTTAAATGTTGAGTTTTCCCAGGAATGAAAGGAGGGCCTTGATGGTATGGTGAGGCATGAATTTTGAGACATAGTATAGAGAATTAATTGCAAGGAGCAAGCACGGAAATCAAGATGATATTTCTCAAGGGTTTGAAAGTGCCAAAGTCGAATTGAGGCATGGAGACAAACATTTTTGGGTAATTCGATGCCACAAATTCAATGGTGTTTTCTGATCTGAGCAAATTTTCTGCAACTTAATTTGACAATGAGGTATACTTATGTATTTTTCCAAATTCTTTTTTTTTGTTAATAAAAAGGCCTACCCATTTGAGTGGAGGACCCAAAGACGTAGTCCACTAGGGATGAACTCCATTATCAATTTTTTTTGTTCAAATTTGATGGTTATGTCTCTTCATTATTGAGTTTTTCCTTCTTTATGGTGGACTTTAATTTATGTTCATTTAATACAATTCTTTATAAGTCACTTTGATGAAACGATCCCAAATCAATTATTTTTATTCTTCGGGTATATTTGTTTGTTGCGTTATCCATTTTAGGTTGATCATATTATATCTAAAAATGATTCTTACAGAAAATGTATAACCTGATTGTTGGAGTCACTAGATTGACTTTTGTATTGTAAGTGGAAATGATGTCTATACATTATTTCCACTATATCCCTCATAGATATATAAAACATTTTTCCCCTCTCATTAACATCAATCACCACTCTAGATGAAATTATGACCAATATTTCATTATTATTTACATCATTAACAATTTTTGTCCTCTTATGATGAGATTCCATTCCCTCGCTACCAATCATTGCATAACATTAAAAAAAATTGAATTCCAGTGTTTAAAACTTGTTAGCGATTAGTGCTAAGAAATTCCTTTTTATTAAAATTCAAACACAAACTTAATGTTCATTACGTTTAGATCAACCTGTTTCCTCTGTTTGAAACATTTCCACAAATATTTTACGCTCTTTTACATTCAGATTGTGAACAGTCTCATTGATTGAAAAAATCATGAACTTGGACAAAAATTTTGTGAGAATCAGGTCGCAAAAATTTCTAATGGCAATTTTTCGGCCAAACCCTTGAATTTTTTTAGTCGAAAAAGATTTTGACTGAAAAAAAATTCAGTCGAAATTCAAATCTAATGTGCCCTTGAAAAATAATGGAAATTTTAAATCTAATTTTTTATTTTATTTTGAAGTTAGTTTTTTCCTTAAAACTAACTTTTGGCTGAAAACTTGTAACTATGGCACCTTTTAGTTAAGTTTGTTTTCACTTCATCTTACTCCAACTTGGGAAGGAGCATACTCTTTAAAATACAATGAATCTAGTTTTAGAACTAGTACCAATATTTTCAAAATTGAATCTACTTTCATTTGATACAATTTGTATTCAATTTAATTGAGTTTTAGTTAATTTAGTTAATTTTATAAAAACATGTCTCCATATTATATTAAGATGACATAATGATTCAGTAAAATGAAAAATTAATATATGCAATAATACACAGGAAAAAGTTATGGAAAATTTATAATACATAACCTTTGATTGTCCTCTTTAAAAGGACAATTTAATATTTTACTTTTAAATAAAAATTAAGGTAGATACATGGTGTCAATCTAAACATGTTTAAAATGTGCAAATTTTTCAGATTGGTCAAATTCAAAAATTGTAGTAATTATAATATTTATTTGTTGTCTTCAAAATTATAGTCATACTTTAATAGAGTTTGTTTGAATTGTTGTAACATATTTCATTTTTCATAAAAAAAAGTTTAATAATTAGTAAATTGATGTGAATAAACATAACTCATTATTAGTTCCTTCATTTTTAAGGAACATACTATCAAATAATCGCTAAATGTACATATCAAATGTCAATAATTTTATTTTTTTTAATAATCAATAGAAAGCTAACAAAATTCTTGACAATTTTTTTTTTTTTTGCTAGTGTATCCGTGACCTGTGGGACTAGCCTGTGGCTGAGAAACCGTGACTCAGGGGCATCTAAGATGTCAAAATAACCCGGGGATCGCACTCGGCCTGAGCCACACCAACCCTTAACATGGATGGATTTTTTGTCCCCGCAAGTTTCGAACCAATGACTTTAACATCACAGAGTGCCTTAAAAACACATTCCCTCACCGAATGTTCTACACCTCGGGGACATGACAATTTGTTTTTTTACAATAAAGTGAAATTGTTAATAAAAAATATTTTTGTGTACCTAAAGTTGAAAAACCTCTGAAAATATATTTATTTTCTCAAAAAACAAAGAAAATAGACACCCGGATTAAGTTTATTCAACTTTTTTTTCTACATGACATGATTTAGCCAATACACATCATTTATTTAAACTTACAAATATTTCAAATTATATATTAACTTTTCAATAAAACTTAAAGAACTTTACTCCCTCTCTTCTTGGGATGAACTACCATCATGCTTGCTGCAATAATATGTTTCCCTTGAACTTCTA
>JASDQU010880597.1:2655-15634 GCA_032191745.1 Picea mariana
CAAAATTTTCAAATATTGGATATTCCAATTTTTGTAGGAATTTCATTATGTGCTTTGTAGAGATTCAATAGGATATTAAGAGCACGGGAATGCTAGGCACTATATCTCTCTAATATACCCTAGGTTTTTCTGCAATAATAATGTGTTGGAATACTAGGAGGGGGGGTGAATCAGTATGAGCACTTTTTACCACTTTCAATCACACTATATAGAAACTTCAACTTTATCAGCAGTATTCAATATTTTTTCACTTATGCATTCAATATATCATTGCATCATAAACAATATCATTCATCAATGTATAGTAAACAACCAAAAACACACAATACACAAGAATTTACATGGAAACCCAAATGGGAGAAAACCATGGAATGTTTTCTTATGTATATCAATAATATATTCATAGGAAGCACCAACTTCCAAATTCTCCAACGCCAACTAGAAGGAGGCTCCAACCCCCTAGTTTATAGACTCAAACCTGAAGGAAGATACAACTCCATGAATGCTCTAGCTACAAATGGAAGGAGGCTTCAACACACTCTGTTCTCTGACTCCAACCAAAAGGAGGCTACAACCCCCCTGATTTACAAGCTTCAACCTGAAGGAATGTTCAACTCCCTATATTAGCTGACACCAACCTGAAAGAGGCTACAACCCCCTTTCCTTCCCATGTCCTGTCACCTTGAAATATAAGTGTAGACTCAAACTATCACTACCATTGATCAACCTATAACTACCACTATCACTAATACAACTACCCGTCTCTGTCACTATCACATCAACCTATAATTGATGATCAACCAATCATCCAACCTATCACTTTCCTTGTCATTGTCTATGTCACTAATATACCATCATCAACTGGATCCACTCACATTGATACCAAAACCATCACCAAGATGTGCATCAAACCATATTCTATATCCATAAACCATGTATCATATACATCAACCATATACCAAAAAACCTGTACTATATCATGAATCATCCATGTACCAAAACCTGTACCATATCATTTATGTACCAAAAAATACCATAAACCATTTACTATGATATGTGCCTCATCCAAATACCATATCATTCATGATATGTCTCAATCCTGCCATATAGCATGCACTATAATCATCAATTATGTGACTCAACCATGTGTCTCAACCAAGTACCAAAACATCAATGATATGCAACCAACCATATGCCTCAAGAATGTGCCAACATATATAAACCATGTACCAAGCTATTTACCTCAAATATGTGCCATATCACTCATGATATGCCTCAACCATAAGCCATAAACCGTGTTCCAAAGATATATCCAATGCATCAAATATATGCCCCAATCATATACCATACAACAAACTATATTCCATGTATCCAAGATGTTTCAATGTCTCTAAAATGTGGCTCAATAATGCACCATAAAAACCAAGATCATATACCAAGTATATGTCTAACACATGTGACAATCTTCACAAATATGCTCCTCTAACAATGAACCATAACAAACATACACAATGTACCAAGGATATATCCCAAGCATGTATGTAGCTCAATCATATGCATCCATGTATCCAAGAGGCCTTAAGCATGTGCCAATATATCCAAGAATAAAATACATAAATACATACCTTTACTAATGATGAAAACCTTATGCATACCATCTCAAAACCTGTGACAACCCTGTTGTATCATCATGACTTGCTTCAACTTGAACAAAGCATCCTTCTTCAAATATGTCTCAGCCTCACTGGACATATGTTGGTTATCATGCAGGGCCTTGCATGAGAGGCACTAAGCAACCCACTAGGGTGCCTTGTGGGACACCATTAGTCTAACTTGAGAGGGTCCGTTGAACTGGGGTTTATTATAAAACCCCCGCTCTCCTCTGCAATCTTGAAACTTTCAACTTTGCACTTCCCTCATTGCCTCAAATTCGTCATCTCACATTCATCAATAGATATTTTTCTCACTATAATATATTCAATAAAATTGTGTGTATGAATCCACTTATGAGAAGCTTCTTGTTGTGTATTTATACTTTTCCAAGTGACTTATTTTCTTAACTTTGGGTTTTTTTGTTATAATTGTTTTACCCTTTATTAATGACTTGTAACTTCTCGTTGCAACAGTTTAGGGGATTCTTAACCATTCTTCAAAGCTTCCTACTTCATGACCTCATAAATCCTCAACCATGATGAAATACATGGCATACCACCTATCATTGGAAATGACATGATGAGGAATATGAATCCATGAGTGGGTTACCTATATTTACACTATCTTTCATGTCCTTATTCCTCATACAACTTTGGGATTTATGACCACACCTGTGGGGATTATTGTATACTTCTTCAAATGCACCCATCACATCTATTGACATTAATGACAAGCACGTTTGTTTACATCAATGAAAACAAACTTGCCAACAATCTCCCCCTTTGGCATTGATGGAAACACTTATACTGCCCCTGTAACCATTTCTCCTCATTTATCTCTTATGAGGTTTCTCTCCTCATGTTTTTGTCCCCCTTTGAAATCAGTGGAAAAGGGTATCTCTCTTTGGGGTTTCTCCCCCTATCTTCATGCTTTTGATATTTCTCTTTCTCCTCCTTTGACATCATGGGAAAAAGGGTAACTCCCCCTATCGGCTCCTCATGTATTCATGCATGTAATTTGGTCTCTCTCTCTGATGATATCTCTTCCCTTGACTTATCTTCAAGATGTCGTGTAAATCAAGGTGGGGCTTATTGTATATACTTCATTTCCTATCTTCCATGTCTGCTTTTCCATTGGTTCTCCCTCTTGTAATTCACTGACATATATAAAAATCATTCAAAGATACCTTACATCAAATCTTTATGGATTGTCAAGTTCACATCAATGACCATGCTTTCCTCTTGCGATATTGTTCTTGCTGATGGCTTCTCTTCCTTTGTCTTGTTGTGCCTTTCAATGCTTACCTTCATCTGACTAATTGATTTCACATGTCAATATGTCGTCATCCATTGTTATGTATATTCTATGATTCATGTCTTTTGTACTCTCTACTAGACCTGCCAAATACCTTATGAAATCATCTTTATCAATGTGTCATAATAACTGTCCATGATTCTACTACTCAACTACACACAATGTTGACCCATCTGCTGCAATTCATTACAACATTATCCTGCTCTTCAAACTGACTCAAATATGTCCATTGGTATGCTCTATTAATGTCACTTCTTGGAATCTTGTATACAAAAATTGTGCCAATGATATTCTTTATAACTGTCAGTTGGTACCTACATGGGAATGTATTTTTAAATTTTCTCCTCAAACAATCAAACTGTCTAAAGTTAGTACATGTAAAACAATGACCCAAAAAGAAATTTTGATACCTGGGAGTGATTGATGTTCTTTGTGGTGTATTCCTTCTGAATTCCTTCCTTGGATGATCACTGTCTTTGTTTCCTTCACAATGATTGAAGCTTCTTCGATACCTAAAAGTGGAGGGTCTTCTTTGATATATGTCTCTTGTGTATTCTTCTTCTTGAGTCTTCTCCATTTCTATAATATTCTCCTTTGAGGGCTCGCATTCTTCCTTCTTGATAGGGACTCTGATATTTTCTTCATAACTCTTAGCCTTCTCTTCATTCCTCCTTTTTAGCAACATGTAACACTTCCCTTAAATTGTCTTTACTGGTGGTGTGGAGATTTCTATCTCTTCAATGTTCTGGCTGAGCTCGACAACTTTAACTCTTAATGTAAAAACTTCTTCTTCTAGATTCTCACACTCTTCTTTATTCATCATCTAGATCTTCATAATTCCTTATGTTCTCTTTGCTTCTTCAATTTGGGTCTTCAAGGTGACGATTTCTTCTTAAATTTTTATTTCTTATTGACTAAATTTTGCTTCAAGAGTGTTTAAGTCCTCTGATATTTCCTTAATATGACTTGGAAAAATTTCTTCTCTCTTATATGCTTCCTTTCTTTGTGATACTATTTTTGTTTCCAAACATTGTTTCTCTTTCAACTGATCCTTGAGAGTTTATTCAATCATTATGGCCTCTTCTACTTGGTATTTTAGGTTTGTAATCATCTGTTAGACTTCTTCAAATTTGGGATTTTGATACCCCTTATTTAGCTCGATCAATTCTTCCTTGAGTGACTTTTTCTTCCTTATTTATTTCGTCATTTCGTCTAAAGAATTGATTAATTCTACTTCAATATTTACTATGCCTTCTTCACAATCTTATTCTTCTAAATGTGGCTGACATGAAGAGCATATTTCATCTTGTTCTGCTTCAGTATATTATTTATTCTGATTATAGTTCTTTGGCTCTGCAATAGAATGGGATTCCTTAAAGTATATATTATGTAGCTTATCCCAAATTTCTTTGGTTGATTAACATTGTCCCACTTTGTCATTTATCGGATCAGGTAATCCTTCCAGGAGGAAATCCATTGTTATTTTGTTGTTTCTTTTTAATTCCTTCTTAGCTGCAATCTTCGATTTATTTGAACCAGTGTATCCTGTAACAATTGACTACCAAACATCATACCCCTATTCTCTTAGAAATTCTTTCATATTTTTTCTCCATATCTCGTAGATCTAACCATTCTGACCATCAAATTGTGTTACTCCAATATTAGCATACTCCATGATATTTCTTCCAGTGGTTAAATTGGTTTCTTTAATGACCTTCTCTAATACCAATTGTTGGAATACTTAGAGGGAGGGGGGTGAATCAGTATGATCACTTTTTACCACTTTTTACCACTTTCAATCACAATATATATATAATTCAACTTTATCAACAATATTCAATAGTTTATCACTTATGAATTTAGTATATCATTGCATCATAAATAATATCATTCATTAGTGCATAATAAACAACCGTAGACACACAGTACACCATAATTTACGTGGAAACCCAAATGGGAGAATACCACAATTTTTTTTCTTATATATATCAAGAATACATTCATAGGAAGCACCAAATTCCAAATTCTCTAGCATCAACTGGAAGGAAGCTCCAACCCCCTAGTTTACGAGATCCAACCTTAAGGAAGCTACAACTCCCTGAATTCTCTAGCTACAACTGGAAGGAGGATACAATCCCCTATGTTCTTTGGCTCCAACTAGAAGGATGCTACAACCCCTTGATTTACAAGCTCCAACCTAAAGGAAGATCCAAATCCCTATGTTCTTTGGCACCAACCGGAAGGAGGATAAATCCCCCTTTCCTTGCCCCATCTCGTCGCCCTGAAATATAAGTGTAGACTCAAACTGTCACTACCTCTTATTGACCTATAACTTCCACTGTCACTAATACATCAACTTGTCACTGTCACTATCATTGTCAACCTGTCACTATCACTGTCACATCAACCTATAACTGATGATTAACCAATCATTATCCATGTCACTATCTATGTCATTGATATACCATCATCAACTAGATCCACTCACATGGATACCAAAGCCATCACCAAGATGTGCATCAAATCCTATTCTATAACACGCATGTGCTATATCCATAAACAATGTACCATATACATGAACCATGTACCAAAAGCTATACCATATCATGTATCATCCATATACCAAAACCTGTACCATATCATGCATGTACCAAGATATACCAAAACCATGTACTATGAGATGTGCCTCATCCAAATACCATATCACTCATGATATGTCTCAATCATGCCATACACCATTAACCATAATCATCAATGATGTGCCTCAACCATGTTCCTCAACCAAGTACCAAAACATAAATGATATGCATTCAAACATATACCTCTAACATGTTCCAAAATTCATAAATCATGTACCAAGAGATGTACCTCAAACATGTGCCATATCACTCATGATATGCCTCAACCATAATCCATCAACCATGTGTCAAATATATATTCCAATGCATCCAATATATGCGTCAATAATATACCATACAACAAACCATATGCCAAGGATACAATATGTGACAATGTCTCAACAATATAGCTCAAGCATGCACCATAAAAACCAAGATCATATACCAAGTATATGCCTCACACATGTTCCAATAATCACAAAGATGTTCCTCTAACAATGAACCATAACAACCATATGAAATGTACCAAGGATATATCTCAAGCATGTATGTATCTCAATCATATGCATCCATGTACCCAAGAGGCCTTAAGCATGTGCCAAGCTATCCAAGAATCAAATACATAAATGCATACCTTTACTCATGATGAAAACCTGATGCATACCATCTCAGACCCTGTAACAACCCTGTTTTATCATCATATGTTGCCGCAACTTGAACCAAGAATCCTTCTTCAAATCTGGCTTAGCCTCTCTAGAAAGATGTTGGTTATCAATGCGGGGCTTCGCGTGATAGGCACTAAGAAACTCACAGGGGTGCCTCATGGGACACCAGTAGTCTGACCCGTGGGGGTCAGTCGAACTAGGGTTTATCAGAAAACCCTCACTCTCCTCTGCAATCCCTAAACTTTCACCTTTGTGCTTTTTTCGTTGCCTCAGATTCGTCAATAGATCACTTGCTCACTAGAAGATATTCAATAAAATTATGTGTATGAATCTACTTATGAGAGGTTTCTTGTTGTGTATTTATACTTTTCCAAGTGACTTCTTTCCTTAACTTTATTATTTCTTATTATAAATATTTTACCCTTAATTAATGACTTGTAACTTCTTGTTGCAACTATTTAGGGGCTTCTTACCCATTCTTCATGGATTCGAACTTCATGACCTCATAACTCCTCAATCGTAAGGAACTACGTGGCGTACCACCTATCGTTGGAAACGTCATGACAAGGAATATTCATATATGGGTGTGATACTTTCATTTACACTATACTTCATGTCCTTATTCCTCAAAAAACTTCAGGCTTCATGACCACACCTATGGGGCTTCTTGTATACTTCTTCAAATGAACCCATCACATATGTAGACATTAATGACAACCACATCTGTTGACAACAATGAAAACCAAATTACCAACATAATCAACTGGTCTTCCACAATGATAACTAAGAAGGATTGACAATAACCTTAGTTAAACTAGTGGATTTCTCATATGGGAGAGTGATCTTAATGAATGTTGTGCTTGGTGTGCTATAGCATCAAATGGTTGAAATGATTATGTAATGGTGGTTTTAGGTACACCTAGGGGGATTCTGATATACCTGAGGGTACATGGAAAATCAAATACATGAAAACGTTATGTCTATTGAGGTACTACTTGAAAAGTAACTACAAAGGTGTACAAGGATGTCCAACTAGGTGATTCCACTTGTATTCCCTATGTGTATGCTTCCTCTCCATAATTTGATTTGTTGAACGAAATTTATTTGTGTTTATAGACATCAAAACACATTTACATCCTAAAACAAATTCATTGAAATTATGGTGTATATAGGAACATTGAAGTGTTATGATACAACTTGTAGTGTAATTATATAGGAGATACAAAGAATTTGTGAGAAATATACAAAGAAATGCAAATTGAAAGAAAGAAAAGATAGACAAACCATAATATAGTGCTTATAGAAATAAAACCTTTATTGATATTCTAAAATGTGAGTAATGTTTAGTTGCCTCTTCAAGGGGATAATTTTCAATTGAGTACACCACCAATAAAATAATAATCCTTGACAACATGTTACATAGCTTCCTACCTTTATATAAAGTTTCTCACTACCCAAACCCTAACCACTAATGGCCCCAACATTAATGAGTACCCTCTGCCTAGTGGGTCTTATTTTATAAAAATAATCCTTTTACATTAATTAACCACACACCAAAACCCAGTGAACCTCACGCTAGAGTGTTTATTCTAAAACTTCCAAGTCTGAAACGAAAGTGCTAAATGGGGCCTAACTAGATTGGTGTGCATATAATAATATAAACAAAGAGGAGTTAAAGTGAATGATGGTATTTTTTGGTTTTCTATGTTTTTAGTTAAGTTTTTAGTTAAGTAATGTACAGAATTCCTTGTGCACTTGTACACAATACTACATACAAATAATATAAATGACTCAACAAAATCAACTAACAACAAACATAAAATTATCAATTAAATAACCCAAACACAAAAATTATGTCCATTAAAACAATATTTGAAAACCAATTCTACATGAACATTTTAACATAACCTCTCTTATCTCTGGATAATCACAATATCCACCAATATACATAAAAAAAAAGGAAATATACATATCTGGATAATCACAGTGTCCACTAATATACATAAAAAATGAAATATACTTTAAAAAAAAATGCCTTGTATTTATAGGTTTCTTACATGTGATTATGAAAATTTATCTTATAAGCTTAATAAATTGACTTCTTAGAGGGTCCCCACCTTCTTTGTTTTGGATTACTCAGTTTGTGGGGCTATTTCGACGGTGCCAGCCAAGGACACCCACCTTCTATTGGGGTAGGTGCAGTTATGTTCCTTAATCAAAACCATTACATTAACATCAAGTATGATCTAGGAGGGAGCTCCAATAATAAAGTTGAACTCATCGCTTTATGGACCTTCCTAGAGACAACAAAACAAAAGGATATCAAGAAGCTTCAGGTTTTGGGTGAGTCAAAATTGGTGATTGACTGGGCCAAAGGAAAAATCTCCTTCCAAAACATCAACTTGGCCAATATTTTGAGAGACATTAGACTCTCCTTTCAATCTTTTGATTGGATGCATTTCCAACATATTTTGAGAGAACTCAATGTAAAAGAAAACAAGCTCTCAAAAGAAGCATTACAACTGCAAAGAGGGGCTTTCGGGTACTATGAATACTTTGAAGGAATTGAAACAAAGCCATGGAATTTCATCTTTAACTCTTTTTAAAAGGGATGGTCAATGATGCAGGAAATCAAAGAAAAATACAGGATGGAAGTCTTTTAAAGAAGTTTTGTAAGAATGAAACAAGTATATTCTATGAATATAAGAAGCTTTTTTTCTATGGAAAAAAAAATCACTTCTAAAATTACAAGTTATCACATAAAGTTAAATTACTCTTAGTTTTAAAAAGAATACAATATATTCCTTAAAAATTAAAAGTTTCTCTATATAATTCAAAATAAAATCCATGTTATCACATGTAGTTGTCATGGGTCACATGTAGTTTTTGCAGGCCGACCAAGTCCTTTGTTTGCACAGGGAAAAACCATGAGCAAAATGCAGCATTCATAGTAGTCGATTTCGATCTTGAAATACAAGCAATAAGACATGCTTGATTTTCAACGACAGAGATCCCATGTACAATTAAGATCAACTATCAGATCGAGAAAAGAATAAGTCACGACCATCAGCTATCATTAGAGAAAGATCGACAGCGAGGAGGCATTGCGGGGATCGGGAAGAAAATTAAAGTTTCTGCAAGTTGTGAGCCTGCAATCCCTCGGGATCAATGATCTTGCTAGATCAATAGATCAACGGTGTTTATCAATCCCTCTACAAATGAGCATCTGTGCATTGTGGAGATCGACAGGGAAATTAAAGAGTGAGTGAGTTGAGTCTCCACAATCACTCGTGGTCATTTATCTTCAAGCAAGGGACACGTTTCTGACAATCTTGCACTCCAGGAGGAAGCAAGCAGAATATGAGTGAGTAAAGAACTCCTAAAGGAACGAAGCCTAAAATCCCGAAGTAATTATGGACCATTGATCTCAAATCAACAAGAATCGTTGATATTTTCAACAGTATCACTGGAAGGCCTGAGGTCCCAAAGTAAATTTGAGCCATTGAAGGCTGAGGATGCATGTCGACAGGTCTAACACTTCGAAAATACAACACTTCGGAAGATTGTGCGAGCAAGTAGAAGAAAACTCTTGAAGCCCGAAATCCTGAAGTGAATCTCGGTCGTCCAAACAAGAGGACACGTGGAGGCATATCTCTCACTTCAGAGATACGACGCTTCAAAGGATTGTAAGAACTATGCATTGAAAAGGATCAAATCCTGAACTCCTGAAGTAATTGTGGACCGTTGATCTCAAATCAATAAGGACCATTGATCTTTGTAGCAGGTAAGAAATAAATATCAATCGGAGCCCCAAAGTCTTGAAGAGTCGAAGTCCCGAAGCGTCGACGTAATGAGAGGTTTCCATGTCAATCGAGAGAAGGTGACTTCAGGATATTTCCATCAAAGCATCCTGAAGTCCCAAAGAGTCAAAGTCCCAAAGTGACATCAGGATGACACATCGCTTCGGGCCCTACCACTCCATGGGTTTTTTTCAACTCAACACATGCAACTCATCCATCACTAATTGTGACATCATATAGCGCCAGGCCGCCATGTCATTCCAGGCCCATACCACTACGAGAGTTTTTCATGCTTCACAATCCAAAACTCTCAAAGCTCAAAGTGTCAAAGATAGTTGGCACTCATCCATAGAGACAAGTGGCTTCCATTTGACCCTAACATGTGGCACTCATTCCAGGTCATTAGGTTGCGTCATTCGTCCATTTCCATGTGATGTGTGTCTCCCTTCTTCCCATGACACATATGAACAATGACGTTAGGCCAACACATTAGATTCGGGAGATCGTCCTTTGGGAGGTATTCCTACTCAGCATTCAAAGCTCTCAAATGACAAAATTGGATCCATCTCTAAGCATGGTTAAAAGGATTATTGAGTTGGCAGGCGGATAAATTTTAGTGGGGGCATTAAAATAGAAGGGTTTCCCAGATCATGGATTTGTATCAGATTGATGGCCACACTTCATTGCGGGGATGGAACATGAATGAACGTTAAAATTCTAGAGTAGTCCTGCAATCAAAACCATGGTATAGAGAAATAGGTATGTGGTAGCTAGTGGTGGATTGTGTGGGCTAAGCGGTGTGGACCCAAACCACCCTTGGCATCTTTCGCAATCACATGCTTATATGGGGTCCAATCCAAGATCAATGCATGTCAACATAAACTAGGAGTTAAGACAAATCATAAAAGGAGCATCACAAGGACAAGAAAATAGTTAGCATATCACGATGAGTCTATCACTAGAGGAAAGAAAACAATCAACTCCCCCCTGAAATGGAAGCATGGAGGGTCTCGCCGAGGGTACATAAAGTTGTCAGCCTGAAGTATCGTAGAGGGAAGTTTTTCCACATCCCGATCCCAAGGAGAAATCAGTTAATGAAAGGACTGGTGGTTGAACTATCGACTACCCCCCTTAAATGGAAGCATGGAGGGTCTGACCGAGGAGACAGAAAACTGTCAGCCTGAAGTACCACATAGGGAAGTTTTTCTTGCAAGCCCAAATTGACCCACATTTCCTTTTGAGATAAGGAACATGACTAACAAGAGAAGACACCAATTACTATCTTGATTATCAATATATCAGATGAATGATATGAGAGGGTTGGATGGTTGAGCAGAGCTCCCTTTTTGGTAATATTTTGACTAAGCAGAGTTGTTTTGCGGTTATGTATGGGAATTGAGACATTTTTGTTAATAGAAGCTAATTTCCTTTCATCATCTTGTTTCCTATTACTCTAAAATTCTCATAATTGGATGATCCATATGAGATGTTTTGGTTGCATTATAATGGATGGTTGATTATAATGTTGCTATGAATGTTTTTCAGTGTTTTAAACTTTAAGTTCAAGAAGTTCTTTTGACTATTTTTTTGTTCTACTGGCTTCTTGAAGGCATGATGCTTATAGCATACCTATCCACCTTCCTCAATAGGTCTTCCTTATATTCACCTTTATCCTTAAACCACTGACTGAAGTTAATCAAAACCTCATTTTCTTATGCATGCTAGCCCAGTTTTCTGTGTTAAAACATTATGATGTTGAGTTTTGTCCATTTTACCTTTCATCATTAATTTACTTTCACAAACCTTTTGATGGGTACTGGGCTTATCCTCTTGCAATATGAGGGTGACTCTCAGTGCTAACACTCCCCATTTAATAAAAAAATAATTTATAAATAGATATTTTAAAGAATAATGAATCACCTTAAAAAAAAAATTATAATTGATATTAAAAACGACTTTAAGTCTTAACAATAGGTCAAATCAATTTTAAGTCTTCACAAAAGTAAGAAACAAAGAGGTGAATCTATCTAAGGGTTTATTTGGTTGCACTCCTCCTTAAGCTCTTTGTTTTTCACTTATTTTTGGAGCTCGCTTAAGCTCTTTGTTTTACACTCATTTTTGGAGCTCTTTGGTATAGGTGTATGTGGAATATTCGTATATCATCATTTCTTAGATTTGAGGTCAGCCATGGTAACTCTATTGATGACTTAATAGATCTAATGCAATTTATGTTTTCTTGGCTATGTTTAGTGATGAATGGCTCTGCAATGCGTGTAGTCATTTATTTGGAATCTTACAAATAAAACTTGAATCATAAGTTCTTAATGCTCCATTCTTTAAGCTATTATTGTTTCCCTGACATTTTGATCACATGAAGGATGTAAAAATGTGGAAGGATTTTATTTCTTTTAATTTATTATAGACCTTTCCAAAAGTTTTGAATAGATTAGCCATGTAAAAATTAATGGATTAAAAAGAGCATATAAGGTCAAAATGACTAGGCTCATGCCTAAAAATAGGAAAAAAATAATTAATAACATTTTCTATAAGTTAAATATGGTATGGAACCTAGTTGTAAAACTCGATTGGAGCTAGGTATCAACTATGTTAATATTGACTACTAATGTGTAGAAAGCATGTTTCAACCAATGTGTTTTTTGGATTCAACACAAAAATTTTGGAAGGGTATTAGTATTTGAACATTGTGTTGATACTGAGAGGGGGGTGAATCAGTATCAAGTACAATTTAAAACCTTTTTCAACTTATACTTAAACCATTCAACTATATCCAATGCGAAATGAACAATAATAAGAGTTACACCAATACACCACAATACAACATGCACAATATATGAGAAATAATCAATAGTTATTGTTCAAGGGAAGTAATGACTTCCAAAGGTAGCTACAGCTTCCAAATGTAAAGGGA
>JASDQU010880597.1:16242-34903 GCA_032191745.1 Picea mariana
GAAGAAGTTATCAATGTTTTACCCGGAACACCTGTTTATTGACTAGCTTCAGGACTGGTCACAAACCCTATCTTCCACAGAGTGTATCTCCATAATTATAGTGAATAAAGTGATGAACCTTTTACCAGAGGTACCTTGATATGTCTTATCAATACCATAGCTATTTCACCCTCTTAATCTTTCTAGAAAAAAATTTATAACAAAAATGGTAAGATGACATGAAAATAACATACCTTCGAACACATCACCCAAAGACTTCATCCTCCCTTGAAATCTGGCCTTCTTTTACTTCTTCCTCCCTCTGAAATTCAACTTGTATCAAATGAATGTATAATGATGTTTATTTATACCATTTATGTCACTTCCTTTTAACATTACGGCCGACCTGACACTTTCTTATTTTGTAATTCTTTTCTTTAATTATCTTCAGGGCCTACATGTACTTCCTTCTTCAATTCACTTTGTCATCTTCAAAAATTCATTTCTCCTTAACCATGAGGATCCATGTGATGTGCCACATACCACCAGAAACAACATGATATATACTATCCATCCATGGGTGTTGTATCTTCATGTGCATTTTCCTTCATGTCCAAATACCTTCATCAATCTTGCGGTCAAAAACCCATGACTAGGGTTGACATCAATGACAACAACCAATCTTCCAACACATTGATTGTTAACCTAATACATGTGAAGACAAAGGACAAATTTGTGGCTAAGATCATTTGGAATGATTATGAGGATGTTCATTCTCGTATCAATTAGAAAGAGGAGGTCATCATGCCCAATATCTCATTTAATGACCATTCTATTATAGAATGGAAAGAAAAATGCTTGTTGTAGGGGCTAGTTGGTCGTGTCGACTATACTCGTAAGTCAACTGTCTAAGTTGAGTATATGAGTTGGTCAAATAGCCAATGGGTTCGACCGACCAAGGCAATTAGGAAGTTATAACTTCCATGTAACGATATATAGAAATATATATATGTGACTATGTAACAGAGGAAAGGTTGGTTGTTGTTGTACATAATAAAGTGCATATTGTTGGTTCTCGCACTTATTTATGTATGTTTCCATATATGTCTATGTGTGTGTATATATAGTGTTGTATCATATATACTATTGTGTGTGAGGAACTACTGGTAACACTCTCTACTTTCCCTTAAATTACAACATTGATTCAATTTTTGGTAGTTCTGAACTCAAGAATGAAAAGTAAAGTGCACATAGATGTTAATATTGGAAGAGATACATGAATGGTGGGAGTGAAAAAATAATAAATACATAAAAAACTACGCAAGGATAAATAGGCTGATGTTGGGAAAATATTGAGTGCAGTTCTTCATAGAGACACACAAACAGTTCCTATAAGTCATTCTGGAGGCACTATTTGAATATCTTAGCCAACCCTCCAATGTGAAAATTAACTCTAGATGAAAAAATACTACTAAATATAACCAACGGAAGATAAACAAATCTAAATGAGTGGTTTGAAATAATATTCTAAGACCAAATTGGAGAACAAGCAATTAAGGATATATCGTCAGTCAAAATTGTTAAAAATAAGTTTTACACAAACTTTCATGATGCTTTCCTTTGGACCACTCTATCCCTATTGCATAAATTTATTCTAGATAATGAAGTCAAAGAAATTTTCGAGTACCAACCTCTCTTAATCACACCTCCACCAAATTATAATTGGGATAAAAAGTAGGATGAGTGGGAAGAATTCTTAGAATCTAGTTGTAAATATACACGTGAAGCCTATGATTACTTTCTGAAGAAATGAGAATAAAAAGCATGGATGACATCATCAAACTCAAGTAATTCAGTTCAGTGATGGGGGGGATTGGAGGATCCATGATATGTTTTAAATCAATTCAACCGCACCAAAGAAAATAATTTCAGAAGTAAGGAGGAAGATAACTAAAAGAAGAGACACGCTAGAATCAAGAGGGAAGACTTCACAACAAATGAATATCCATAAACCCTCACTCGAAATCCACAAATTGGAGAAGGATCAAAGGAAAAAGAGGCAAGAAGAGATGTGAAATGAGAAGGATCCCCAAAGTTATAATTGTAAACACCCCCAGAAGCGACAAATAACTAGAGAACGTGAGCAGTTTGAGTCTAGTGCGAGCCAACCAGACTTGGCAATAGAAGCATACCTGACATTTCCTGGAAGGAATGTAAGTTTGTAGTTGAGAGAGGAAGCTATAGGTTCCCATCAACAAATAAATATAGTCGTCCATATGGAAATCGATGACTTGGGACCCACAGTTCAACAATCCCCTACTAGAAATACTATCCCACATATTACAGAATTATTTCATCAAAGGATTCATATTGATACTCGATGTTTGAAGGTATGGTGGAGAACTAATAAATACGGTCACATACGAGACACATTATTTATTGAAGCACCAAAAATAAATTAGATTCGAGTAGAGTATATATTCCTCCATATAAAACATATCATGGACTTCGGCCCCCTGTCGAATTCACTCATCAAAGAAGAATCCAAGTCAACATACAATGATAATGAATCAATGCAACCTTATGGAAGACGATTTCTTGAGTATATAGATAAGGGTTGTCAAACAGAGGAAACAATCCCAGTAGAAGAGGAAGTTCAATTATTATTGAAGAAAAATATGATTGAAGAAGAATAACAAATTGTACTAGTCGAGTCAAATACTCAGATTTAAATGCCCCACAACAAAGTCATATCGACTTCCTAGTCAAATCATGTAATAAATCAACAAACTCAAACTCTTTCCATAGTACCAATTTCTAAACCTCCTAAGAAAAACACAATGGATTTAAATCATATACCTGTCTACAAAAGAGACAAAGACCCAAAATGACATTGGTTCGTTTACGAAAAATTCCAGGATGTGACAAACATTACAAATGAATAAAATAAAATAGAACAATTTTGTGTCGCTTTTTGAGCTAGGGCTCTCACTAGGTTCATGAACTTTACAAAAAAATAGGCAAGGTCGAAAACAGCTATAAAGAAAAATTTCCTTACTTTTTTTAAGACTCATGATCATTTAACACAAGAATGTTAGATAAATGGGAGAAACAAGATGAATATCCACATGGTCTATCATACATAGGATGTTGATAAAAAAATCAGCCAAGGAGGAAATGGATATAGAGGCCATGGTTGAGGGGGTTACCAAGGAAGAAGAGGCTATAGATATGGACGCGGTAGAGAAGGTTGAGAACATGGTCGAGGTTGATACTGCTATTTTAATTATTGGACAGATGATCACATAAGTCTCGATTGTCCTACTAAGGACAAAACCGACTTTAAATTTTGTTACATATGTGGATTGGGTGATCACTCACTCGAATATTGTCCGATAGTATTGGAGAAAGTAATGAACAAAAGGAATGTGAACCTCATGCATATTGTGTCTAATAAAGAAGTATTAAACTCAACTAATATCCATGTTGTGACCAGATCAGGTGTGGGTCTAGAAAATTAACAAGAATCACCAATTCGACAACCAAGATATTGAAATGCTTGTCCCGACCCAGAGAAAGAAGAAAAGCTAATGTGGGAAGCACTAAAAGTTTTTTAAAATATCGACCAAGAAAAAAAATGGAAATAGGGGAAGGAAGCAAAACACTTTATACACTGTCTTAGATGAGTTCCTCTAGCTACCAAAAGAAAATAAGTTGGTCAACCGCTTGATAAACTTATTTAATATTATTAGGGAGTATAAATAATATTAATTACCGTATAAGAATATTTGACAAATGTCGCAAGATAAACACAATGATTACGATCCACAAGTCGACCTCGATATCAATGAAAACATGATTCAACAAGTTGTGTTTGAATTTGGGTCTCAAGTCAACATCCTTTTTTGGGACACATGGAAACAACTTGGAAGACCCCTGCTGGCTCCAACAATGAATTTCTTAAAACTAGCAGGTCAACGATTCATCAAGCCAATCAGGAAACTTACAAAGGTCAAAATTCATATAATGGGAATTCCAACCTTAGTCGACTTTGAAGTGATTAACTTAGTCAAAGGTATTTCCACTTACCCTGCATTAGTAGGTAGACCATGGGGTTGGAATATGAAAGCAACTATATGCCTATAAAGAGATAGAATCAAGTTGAAAGGAAGTGGTAGGAAAATAATCATACCCCTTGATCTAAAACAAGGCAAACCACGGGTAGAAACATGGGATGAGGACCAATATTTGTTTTGGCTATATCAAATGATGAGTGAGAAGAAATACGATGTCAAACTAGATGGAGAAGGTGAAATTCTAGTTGGTTCCCCAGTTTCCATAGGGAAAAACTCAGACATAGAACTCTATAATTGGAAAATAGAGAATTATGATTCCCATGCAAACGTATCTTGAAGAATAGAGGAGATTTTGATAAAATGATCAAGAGCATGCTTCTTGGTCCAATCATTCCCAGTTGTTTTTGAAAAAAAAGATTAAAAAAAAAAAAACAACACTTATCCCATCTAATTCGAAAGAAGGACCTCCCTTGTGGTTCAATAAAATAAATTCTTCATCGGTCCACGTCGACAAGGTATCAAAAAAAGTCAGAGAAGAAGGAAGAGTGCAAATCCTGGTAGAGTCCTTCACTAGTCAAGCTACTCGATGGTGGGAGACCCACACTCCCTATTTACAAACATGGACCACCACTACATTATACTTTGTGGAACGATTCAAAGGGAAATAACTGTCATCAAAAGTTGGCATCCTAACCTTTGAACCTAGGTTCAACCCAATATCTCATATTCAACAATGTGAAAATGAATGGAGAAGATATGGATACACGGATGCAAGAGTTTCCTCACACATGTTCCTAAACATGTTGGATGATATACCACAAAAATGGTATAAAATCAAAGAGGCATGTCGCCATACATTCAATTGGACTAAAATAAAGGAAAATTTCATAAGATATTTTGAATTCATTCAGGAAGAGGAACATTTAATAGAGGTAGCATTAGAGATAAAGAAGTTTTTGGAAAAACCAAACCTCGACGAATTTCAAAAAAGAGGAAAGACAAAATATGACATAGGATCGACGTCGGCTTGTAACTTCATATCGAATAATGATCAATATAATATAAGTGTTCATTGTCTGGACATGGAAAACATATTTTTTCCAAGGAAAAGGTTCATATGGAGGAAAAACCACCCAAGAGTAAATAATTATGTGAATACAATTTGTACCATAACCAAGGAAGACAAGGAGGAATTATAAAAACTTGATTTCCCACAAGGCTATAACGAGGTTATTGAAGGTGATCAACATTTGGATGAATCTAAACCTATAGAATGGATGGATGTATAAATAAAAACTAAATAATTTGACATTTTTATCGAGGGTCGACAAAAAATGGCAAGAATAGGAGAATACTAGTCAAATAAGCAGACAACAAAAATAGTCGACCTATTGCACGATTATCAAAATGTTTTTTATCATGAATATAAATATCTGAAAGGAATTGTAAAAGGTATTGGGGAGATGAAAATCGACCTCATCCCAGGTCCTAAACCTATCAAGAGATGACCATACAAATTATCCCACAAGTACAAACCCATCGTACAAAAATAAATTGAGGCCCTTTGGATTGAAGAATGCATCGACAATATTTTCAAGGATAAAGGTAAAATCATTTCAAGAATATATTTATAAAACGATGGCCATATACTTTGACAATTGGAAAATTTACAACTTATTAAAACACCACATCCAGTGGCTCGAGATGATTCTAGAAAGATGTCAATAGATTCATCCATCAAGAAATTCCATTTTCCACCCCAATTGGTATTTTTCTTGTGTATATTGTATGCAAAGATGATATCAAAGTCAACATGGAAAAGATAAAGGTAATCCTCGACTTGAAACCTATGGTAAAACAAAATAAAATTAAAATATTCCTTGGGAACAAAAGGTACTATAGAAAATTCATCCATCATTACATCGACATCACATTCCCAATTTACGAGCTTCTATGGAAAGAAGTTGAATTTAATTGGACTCAAGAGTGCAATGAGTTCGTCAAACTATTAAAGAGAAACTTGGTAGAAGAATCGATACTATGATTTCCTAATTTCACATCCATGTTGATGCATCAAATGTTGTTGTGGGTTCAGTCATAACAAAAGCATATGAATACGTGATTGACCATCCTAATGCATATTCTAGTCGAAAGATTAACAAGGTTGAACACAATTCTTCGAAACGAAAAGAGAAGTGTTAGCCATGATCTTCACCCTGCAGAAATTTCAGCATTAATTACTAACAAATCAGCTCACATTCTTTACATATCATCAAGCTCTCAAGTATTTAGTGAACAAACCTATTCAGCAAGGGAAAATATGTTGATGGTTATTATTGTTTCAAGAATTCGACTTTGACATAGTAGTCCGTCTGGGAAAAAAGAATGTTGACCCAGATCCTCTACTTCAACACAAAACAGAGGAAGATATGACTGGGATAGAGGATGGCTTACCCTATGAACACTTATTCTAGGTTGAGTCCACTCCCAAAGACCTAGAAGAAATATTGAAATTTTTGGAGGAGGGGAAGGTTCCTAATGATATTCCAGAAAATAGAAAGAAGATTCTATCACTTAAATTAGCATCATTCACCCTCATGAATGGATATTTATATAAGCTAGGAAATGATGATATTCTAAGAAGATGTTCCCTGGAACATGAAAGAGAAGATATAGTTAATGAGGCTCATGTTGGATTTGTAAGGGGGGCACTACCAAGTTGACACAACAACATAGAAGATACTTCAAGCTATCCTTTGGTGGTCGAATTTACATAGAGATTGTCGAGAATAAGTGAAAAAATGTGACAAATGCCAGAGAATGGACTAAACTCTATGAAAAAATGAAATTTCCATTCAGTTGGTAAACCCTAGTTTATCGTTTGAAATATGGGTTATTGACTTTCTGGGTCCATTCCCAAAGAGATATAAGCGATCATGCACGAAGCACATCATTACTATAGTTGAATATTTGACAAAATTTGTAGAAGCAGAGCCAGTCGATTCATGCACAAAAGAAACAACAACAAAATTTATATATGAGAATATAATAACAATATTTGGATGCTTCTTAAATTTAATGAGTGGTTGGGGACCACACATTGTCAATGGAAAAATCCAAATTCTTCTCAATAATTTCATGACCGACCACATAAAAACAACGAACTATCATCCATAGGCTAATGTTGTCATCGAGTCCTTCAATAAAACCCTCTATAAGGACCAAACAAAAATCCACGGGATCGATGGGGATGAATGGTATGACAAGGTCCCTGCAGTACTTTGGGAATATAGGGTTTCTTATAAAAGGTCAACTTTTCAAACCCCCTTCAAACATTTTTATGGTCAGGAAGTTGTGATTCCATTTCACTTCTGGGAAAACACAAAAAGGGTGGCATTTGTCCAAAGGTATGACCTTACCTTAAATACAAAACAATGCTTCTACCAAATCAATAAACTGGAAGAGGAAAGAATGGTTGATATGAAACATCAAGAAGTCCAGAAACACTAACAAAAAGCTTGGCATGGTCAACACTTAAAGAAAAAAGACATAAAATAAAGAGATTTGGTACTAATTTATGACAGTCAGATTAAAGAAAAAATGTGAAAACTTGAAACTACTTGGTTGGGCCCCTATGTTGTCGAAGCTATTTGACCAACTGGAGTTGTCCAACTAAGAACCTTGCAAGTGAACCCATTTACAAAAGTTGTTAATGGGGCCCGATTAAAAAAATACAATACATAATAGTCATAATACATGTTGGTGAAAACCTCTTCAGGGGCACCAAAAGGTCTCAAAAGAAATAAAGAAATAAAAAGAAAGATATTAACATAAGCAATAAACAACTGGTTACAAAATTTTAGGTACAGAACTGTCGAAAGGAAGAAAGCTACTTAAAAATCCATTAGTGACTTTGAACTATCAATAAACACATTTTCCAAGTCAATGCACTAAATATGAAGAGAGAACGAAATCCCTGGTCAAAACAATGAATATGCAGAGAAGAGAAAAAAAAGTATAAATAAATTTCAACACCAAATCATGACCAAAGCAAGAATCGTCACTGGAAGATCATGGGTGAAATAAGCTCCAAAAACTATAGAGGTAAAAAACTAAAAATGACATACTAAAAATCATTTCTTTTACTATTTATAGAAAACATTTATCCACTTTATATAGTTTTCTGCCTATATTTCCTATTTTTGAAAATACATGGACTAATTATGCAATGTAAGACTTTTTTTTTGTTTTTTCCTGGTTATTATACATTTCCAGCGTTCCTTACCCCATTTGTGCCTCCAGCAGGTATATATTGCCACTTGAATATAAGATAGGTTTTCACCGCTCTTTGTACTTTTGCATCATCCTATGACCACGATTCATATGCCCTAGGTACAAAGTCATTTTCTAGCGACACAGAACCTTCTCATTTTTACTAGAAGTGTTGTTATTAAGTAGTAGAGACATACCAAACATGGGTGCCCTAGATAGAACCCTTTTTCCATTTGGTTTCCATGCAAAATTTACTCCATAGGTCTGGGAGTCCCTTGTAGTCTCGCTATGACATTGGGTTCAAGCCTCGTGTCTTCTACTCAATATTTTTCTAGAAAATACCTATGGGACTCCCTCCATTACATCATGGAGTCTCAATTAATCTCTTTTTAGACTCCTTAAAAGTGAAAAGATTTCCAAGTGAGCTTGTTTCCTTTCACACTCATTAAACGGATTTGAAAGGATGTATATTCGATACAATTTTACCCCTTTTTCAGATCGAATGGACTAACTACAAAAAAGGAATACTCTAGTCAACATTGACTAGAAGAGTTCTCCTTGGTATTGTTTTACACTTTTTCTGAGCTCAGGAGACTAAATTTTAAAAAAAGAACACTATTGGAAGTTTACTTCCTGAGGCTGAGATGTAATTGCATGTCATTGTCCTACTTGCATTGTTGAGCCTAATGTCGGTTCCCACTTTCTTGTTATAATCCCATTGTCCCAACAAGTCTCAGCATTCACCAAGTAATGCCTTTCATATATCCTTTTCAACTTGACACCCCTTACCCTTAGAGGAAACATCTCCCTGAGTGTCCATATCCTACATGCATTCCCTTGCATCGAGCATAGGTATATTCTACTGCATGGAACTAGTTTTCTTTATCGTGACACTTGTTTCCTCTCTTGTACCATAGCATTATTTTACCTCTTTTTCAAGCTTTAATAACATGAAAAAGACAAAAAAAAATTGAAAAACAAAAAAGAAGACTGGAAAAAGAGTATTATGTTCTATCGACAGCAGTCATATCACCTTTGAACATAGCACAAATTTTTTAGTCCATTCATCAAAGTTTTGGGTTTAGCATGGCCTTAGGAAGTTGAACTTATTACTCGTAGTTTACTCCTCTAACTAGTTATTCTTCCAGCCCCTATGGAGAGTTTTTCGATGCCTCCTACATCACAAACTTTTGTCAATGTTCAATATTGAGTCTATGTTGCCTGAGTTTTCCATCTATCTCATGATCTTGTTCAAAGGAAGTCCAAATCATGTTAGTCATTCCTCATAATTATTTACTTTTCATGTCATCCATCCCTTTACAAGTGAATCTTAGAATCACATGAAGTTGTTGTTATACCTCGCACCGTAGGCCTACTTTCACCATTGGTAGGTGACCTTGAACCTGGAAAATGACATCTCTTCATTGGTTTCTAATTGGGTGGTTTCCCTTATGTTCAAAGACAATAAATATATTCACACAATAGGATTCGTGCAGTGCCTTGGAACCATTAGACTCTATTGGTGGTTATCTCACCCCTGTCGATAGTTTCTATTATTGGTTTTTATTCATAGGGTCTCTTTCATGTACTACTTGCATTTGGTGCATGCGAGAGACATGCATGGTCATTGGTTTGCGCATATGTTATTCGTTTGATTTCTTCCTAATCATCAATTGTTTCCTTGTACCTCACGATGGATGATAAGGGATACCTTAATGTCCTCCTTTTAGCGGGTCTCATTCCATCAACTTCATCTCATCTATTCTGGAATCAAGCTCTAGAGTCGTAAGAGTACCTAGAGTCTTGCAGTCATCAGTGGCAGGTTCTATCATCATCGATAGTTGGGAATACATTAATGTCCCATGCTCGATTGGTATCTTCAAGTGTTCGACTACAACACCTTTATTCACACTTGTTTAATGTACTCGTTTTCTTGATTCCTACTTTCATCATCGATGGGTTGTCTCGTGTTTGTAATGGCACACCTCAATGACCGGTGATCAAACGAGTCTCATTATGTTCAACTTCAACTACTTTATTCACACGATGCAGACTTGCACCATCAATGGTTAGTTTAGAAGACCTCATACTCATAGTACCAACACCTCATACATGTTTCCTTCTTTCATCACACAAATCCTATATGACTTCAGTTATCATGGAAGATCAAATTATACTTCATTGTGTACAAATATCTTCAATGGATTTTGAGATTGGACTCCACTATGTCTTCTTTGTGCCTATGACCACCTATGGCATATGTATACTTAGTATTTCCTATTCATGGCCATGAACAATTATTTTCTATATACCCACATGGATCTAGATTGTACTTTAAATTGGAAGCCATGGGTACAAAGTCAATATGTATTGTAATATTCTGACGGGTAACTAGTTCCTCCAACTAGGTCCTCACTACTCCACTTTTGGGAATTGTAATGTATTTTTTCCATCATGATTTCTCCTCTAACCTCACACATTAGGGTACATCTTTTATAGCAATTTTTGCCACATTATATGCATAATTATTTGGCGGCCTACCCTTTCCCTCTGTAGACTCAGTTTCCCCACTTTGCTCAGTTAAAAATTCAAAATTTTGTACATATATGCAGGATGCAATTATACAAATTGTGTATACACATGTTGCTCCATTACAACCTGTTGGTTGTGGAGCTTGATTATATTCCTAATTCAGAGGTTTTTTTAGGTGTGTTTGGACCCCATTCCCTAATGGGGGGGGGTGTGGGGGGGTTCCCCCCCCCACCCCCCCTACTATCACCAAGGGGGTCCAATGGTGGCGATGACAATTTTTGTAGCCCCCCTTTCCCCCCCAACGGGGGATTTGGGGGCAACGCCCTTGAAGCAAAATTTTGGGAAAAATTTCCTTGTAAAATATTGTAATTTCATAGTCAATTTGGACCATTCATTATAAGTTCACATATCTAATGGTAGAATTTATTCTAGGGTTTTTTCCCTAGAAGGCAACCCTCTCTTATGATGGAATTGTATTGTGACAATGTATTATCACCAATATTGTATTCTGAGAGAGGATATTGTTAGATAAATAAGAGGAAGTTATAGTGGTTGTGTTGTAGGTTGTATTCCTTCATTTTGTTGGATAATAAAAAATAAGGACCTGACAATTTCTCTGGTGGACGTAGCCCACACTGGATGAACCACGTATATATGTGTCTCTATTTTATTATGTATCTTATGTGTTTTATTTCCTCATTTGTCTTATTTTATTGCTTCACGATCCTATTTTTCTAACAAATGGTATCAAAGTGAAAGGTAACTCACAGAAAAAGAGGGTTCATGGTTCGAGCAGGAGCAATGGCAAAAGATGGAAAGTTTAGGTTTGAGAAATTTAATGACCAAAACTACCAGTTATGGAAGATGCAGATGGAATATTATTTATACCATAAGGATCTATTCCTACCATTGGGAAGAATATCAAAGAAGTCGATGACCTTGAAGGATGAAGAATGGGAGGTTCTTGACAGAAAGATACTAGGAACGATACAGCTGAGCCTACCAGCATCGGTGGCTTTAAATATTTCAAAAGAAAAGACAAGCGAAGGAGTTGATGGACACATTGTCTAAACTATATGAAAAACCCTCGGCATACAATAAGGTATTTCTAATGAAGATATTATTTAATATGAAGATGTGAGAAGGTGGGTCTACTACAAATCATTTAAATCAATTTAATACGGTTACTAATTAGATAAGTTCGGTAAAAGTGGAATTTGATGATGAGGTCAGGGATCTTCTAATCCTTTTCTCATTGCTAGAAATCTAGAATGGCTTGGTCATGGTTGTAAGTAACTATGTCTCTGGTTCAAACACTCTAAAATTTGATGATGTTGTTGGTGTTATCCTTAGCGAGGAAATGCGATAGAAAATCACAGGTGAGACATCAGGTAAATCGTTGACTTTGGAGAACAGAGGAAGACAAAAGGATAGAAGAAAGGGATTAGGGAACTATGAAAATTGTAGGAATGGCATATCCAAATCCATACTAGGAAAGAGAAAGTGTTGGAATTGTGGGAATAAAGGACATCTGAAGAAAGACTGCAGAGCTCCAAAGAAACAAAGATATGGAAAACTAGAAAAAAATCAAGAAGAAAATGGAAGAGGTGATGTGTTACAAGATGATTTGATTCTTTCTGTAGATAATATTTCTAAGTCTTGGGTAGTAGATTTAGGGTCTTCATTTCATGCCAGACCCCATAGGAAACATTTTCTAGATTATGTTCAAGGTGATTTTGGCCAGGTTCATTTGGGTGATGATGCAACGTGAAAAATTGTTGGAATGGGTAAGGTAAAAATAAACCAAAAGAATGGAAACCAATAGTTATTGAAAGAGGTAATACATGTACCAGATATAAAGAAAAATCTAATTTCAATTGGGTAGTCAACAAGTGAAGGTTGTATGTATATCTATATTTACAGATAATGCATGGAAGGTTAACAAAGGATCATTGGGGATAGAAAAAGGATATAAGGTAGTTACATTGTATTTATGTACTGGTAATATTGATTCTTATATCTATTTAGCTTCTAAAGGAGTGGATATAGCATTGTGACATCATAGGATTGGATAGATGAGTGAGAAGGGGATGCACATAATTCATAAAAGGAATTTGTTTCTAGATCTTAAACAAATTGATTTGGATTTATGTGATCAATGTGTATAAGGAAAACATAAGAGAGTCATATTTCTCAGAGTTGGAAAAGAAAAGAAGAGTGAAATTTCAGAGCTTGTGCATACATATGTATGGGGACCAACTCAAGTATCATCTCTTGGTGGATCTTGTTATTATGTTACTTTTCTTGATGATGCAACTAGAAAAACTTGGGTTTATTGCATTTTACAAAAATATGATGTTTTCGACACTTTTAAGAAATTGAAAGCTTTGGTTGAGAATGAGAGAGGAAAAAGGTTGAAGTGTCTCAGATCATAAAATGGAGGTGAATATTGCAACAAGGAGTTTGATGATTATTGTTCATACCATGGGATTCATAGAAATAATACAGTTCCAGGAACACCACAAGACAATGGTGTGTCAGAAAGGATGAACAAGACAATCATGGAGCATGCAAGGAGTATGAGATTGCATGTAGGGTTTCCCTTACAGTTTTGGGCAGATGTTGTATATATTTTTGTTTACTTGATAAACAAAGGACCTTCAATTTATTTGGATTATAGCATTCCATAGGAGGCATGGATAGGTAAAAAGGTAAACTATTCTTTTTTGAAGACTTTCCATTGTGAATCATTTGTCCATATTGATAAAGAAAATAGAGCAAATCTTGAAGCCAAAGCCAAGAAGTGTACCTTTATTTGATATGGTGTTAATGATTTCAGTTATCTCTTATGGGATTATGAAAATCACAAAATCATTAGGAGTAGAGATGGCATATTCTATGAGAAGTTCATGTACAAATATCAGTTGCAGGGAAAGAAATAGGAAAAAGAAAAACCAGAATACACAATGTTTGATGGGATCACTGAAAAACAAAATCCAAAGGTACCAAAAAATCAAAATGTACAACAACAGGAGCAACATGTACCTCAAACTCTTGCAAGTGTTGTTAGAATATCTATCAGTTTAAGTAGACCCCTTTAACGATAATCTCCTTCATTGTATTATTTATTGTTGATTGATTATGGTGAACCAGAAAGTTATGAGCAGGAAATTTAGGTAGACACTAAAAGAAGTAGGAGCAAGGCATGAAAGTGGAAATGGATTCCTTTGTAAATAAACAGACTTGGGACTTGGTTCAGTTGCCTGTAGGAAAAAGAGAATTGCAGAATAAATGGATTTACAGGTTGAAGGAAGAATATGGGGGAAAAAAGTGGTACAAGGATAGACTTGTTGTAAAGGGGTTTGCAAAAAAGAAAGGTATAGATTTTGATGAAAGATTTTCTCCTGTTTTTAAGATAAGTTCAATTAGGAATATTTTGAGTCTTGTGGCAGTATAATATTTGCATCTTGAACAATTAGATATAAAAATAGCTTTTCTCCATGGGGCTTTGGAGGAAAATATTTATATGCGGCAGCTACAGGGGTATGAGGTCAAACGAAAGGATAATTTGGTATGCAGGTTGAAGAATAGCTTGTATGGCCTAAAGAAAGCTCCATTGCAGTGGTATTTGAAGTTTGACAGGTTTATGACAAAACAAGGTTATATTAGATGTCATTCTGATCACTGTGTTTATTTTAAAAGGCTAGAAAATGGAATCCATATTATCTTTCTATTGTATGTAGATGGCATGCTTGTTGCAGGATATAACATGCAAGATATAAATGTCCTCAAGAATAAATTAGCTAATTCATTTGCAATGGAGGATTTGGGTGTTGCAAACAAAATCCTTGCTATGAGAATAACAAGAGACAGAAAAATCGCAAATTGACATTGTCTTAGGGTGACTACATAGAGAAGGTGTTGGAGAGGTTTAAAATGTAGAATGCAAAATGAGTTAGTACACCTTTGGCCATCCATTTCTAATTAAATAATGAAATGTGTCCCAAGACACAAGAGGAGATAAACTACATGTCTAGGGTTCCTTATTCATCAACAATTGGTAGTTTGATGTATGCGATGGTTTGAACAAGACCAGATATTGCACATGCAGTGGGAGTTGTGAGCAGGTATATGAACAATCCAGGTAAAGATCATTGGGAGGAAATAAAGTGGATTCTCATGTATTTGAGAGGTACTTCTACTCATGCATTATGTTTTGGAGGTTCACACATTGCTCTACAAGGATATGTCGATTCATATATTGTAGGTGATAAAGATAGCAGGAGGAGAACCATAGGGTATGTTTTAACTATAGATGGAACAACAGTAAGTTAGATATCAAAAATACAAAAGGTTGTTGCACTTTCAACAAAAGAAGCAAATGTTTTTGCTATAGAGACTAGTAAAGAAATGATTTGGTTACAAATTTTTATGGAGGATTTTCGAAAGAAGCAGAAGAATAGCAGGTTGTATTGTGATAGTGAGAGTTCCATTCATCTTGCAAAGAACTCTACCTTCCATTCAAAGACTAAGCATATATATTTCAAGTACCATTTCATATGATCCATCTTGGAATATGGAAATTTGAAGTTGGAAAAAATACATACTATCCAGAATCCTGCAGAAATGTTAACAAAGAGAGTAACAAAGGAGACAATGAGTTCCTACTTAGTTTTAGTTGGTATTCAAGAATGAAGGTGAAGATGAGAAATTTTCTAGGTCCAAGGTGGAGTATAGTCTAGCAGGTACAACAACAATGGAGTTGTTTTGATTAGTCTCCAAGTGGGAGGTTGTTGGTTGTGGAGCCTGATTATCTTCCTAATTCAGAGGTTTGTTTCAGCTGTGCTTGGACTACATTCCCTAATGGGGGGTGTTTTTGGGATTTCCCCACCACTACTGTAGCTAGGGGAGTCTAGGGGGGGGAGAAAACAATTTTTATAGCCCCCCCTGGTGGGGGATTCAGGGACAATGCCCCCGAAGTGAAATTTTGGGAAACATTGCCTTGTAAAATATTGTAATTTCATAGTCAATTTGAACCATTCATTGTAAGGTCACATATCTAACGGTAGAAGTTATTTTAGGGTTTTTTTCCCTAGAAGGAACCCATCTCTTATGATAGAATTGTATTGTGGCTTTGTATTATTGCGAATATTGTATTCTGATAAAGGAGACGATGAGAGAAAGAAGAGGAAGTTACAATGTGTGTGTTGTAGGCTGTATCCCTTCATTTTGATGGATAATAAAAAGGAAGGACCTATAAATTTATCTGGTGGATGTAGCCCACACTGGGTGAATCACGTATATATTTGTCTCTATTGTATTATGTATCTTTTGTGTTTTATTTCCGCATTTGTCGTATTGTATTTCTCTGTGATCTTGTTTTTCTAACACAACCCACGTACATCGAGTTTTGTGCTCAAAATTAAAAATATTTAATATTTTCCATGCCAAGTCATAGGATCCATGACCCTTGACTCTTCATACATTGGAAACACTCCAGTTTGACCCTTCAATTCCCTTTGGAGGCTATAAATTGATTCATATGCAGGCCTTGAGGGGGAGAGAAAAAGTTGAGAGAAAGTATACTCTGGAGAATTTTTTTGTCATATTACATCCTTGAGTCTGCATCCCTTTGTCCTTTATATCTTAACTCTCTTTATGTTCATCCCCCAAGCTCTCCCTATCTTGTGAATGAGGAACCCAATTACTCCTAGAATTTGTGAGCTTGCCTTATGGAGGATTGAAGTGGTGAAGGCCCAGGTGGAGGTACTTAGTTTCTCAGTTTCAACGAGTTGTTGATACAGGAGGTTGTCACTTATGTGCTCATGTTGATTATATTAGTAGAAATACCCTTTTCTCATTCAATTGTATGTTGCAAATGTTTATATTATTTCATGGGTAAATTTTCTTTACATGTTAATGGATTATGCTAGTTTATATGCTAATGTTTAACACATTTTCCATATGTTTATGTATCTTGAATGTTAAGGAAAATTTGTAGGTATTAAGCATTGGATTGTGAGCTCAACGATTTTCTTCTACGAATGTTCGGATGAGGTAGGCTTCTAGCCTTTCCTTTGTTGGCATTTCCATTTATCTAGCATATTTGAGATCCGGGTTTATTTATTAGTGTCGTTTCGTCTGTTGTGGTCCTACCCCAATCCATAGAGATTCATTCCTCATAAGAAAGTCAAGTGAGTGAGAAACTCCTAAATCAAGTGAGCATGGATTCCCTAAATCAAGCGATCATGGAAATCATAAATCAAGCAAGCATGACCATCATCAATTCAATCTACATAAAGCACACAACTTTAGACAAACAAATACAACCAAAGTCGAAATACCTAAAGAATCCAACCTAGTCAATTGGTCTAAACGAAGATCTCGCATAAACTAAGAGAACCGACTTGAAAATATTGTGCAAATCAATCAAATAATAAAATTCTACCAAATAAGAAGCTTTCGTCAAGAAAAAGAAATTGACCATGTCAGAAGAATCAACCAACAGAAACACCCCAACACAGTTAATGTAAGGTCTCTTCCAACAGAGCCTTATAAAACATAAATTAAAATAGAGAAATGTTATTCTAACTTGTTAACCATTCATTATTCAACATAATTAAAAAATTAATATTCAACATCATAATAAACCATATATTCAACATACTCAGGATGACAATAAACCACTTAAAACAACATAATGATGAGAATACATACCTCTAACTGATGCTACTGTAGTTCTCCAACTCTGCCTTATGCTCTTCCCAAAACCAACTAACCTCCCAACCAGCTAGGAACAGAGCCTCCCCAAATCCCTAGCTCCAGGATTCCATAAGGATTCCTAGCCCCCGAGCCCAAAACTCCCAGCAACAGGTGCCCCCCTATAACAGTCCTACAACCAGCTTCTCCAGCCAAAAACTAGTAATACAGTCTTCCAATCTCCCCAAAAAAAATGTTCCAATACAGTCCTACAATATGAAAATAATGCTCACCCCCCAAAAGTCCCTCTCCACGAGTGTTTTCCCCCTCATATCCTCCTTTCCCCACTTTCTCATCCACCGCCTTCTCCCTTCATTAAGTTTCACCCACCTTATCCTTCCATTCAATTTCACCCACCTTATCCTTCCATTAAGTGTCAACCAAAATATCCCCTTTTCATTAATGGGTCATCTACCGATTCAAAATAATAATTAAAAATTATTAATATTTCCAACATAAAATTTAATAATTTATTAAACCAATATCCCATAAACCAATATTTAAATATGATAATTTAATTAATTAAACTAATATACATTCAACAAATATTTAATCAGGACAATTAATTAATTAATTAATTAAACTTAATATACTTTAAACAAATATTTAACCATGACAATTAATTATTTAACTAGGGTTGTTACATACACCCACCCTTCAGGAAAATTCGTCTCGAAGTTTAAAGTATTTTATGATACAAGGGAAATGACACATGGTTCTCACATTCATATCCAATAAACAACATTATCAATAAGTAAGCCAAGAAAACTCATACATGCTAGTGTACATGTGCAAGAAATGCATGTGTAGCTAGTACATACAAGTCTTGTGCATGTACTAATAACAATAAGTATCACCTCTATAGTAATTTCTGTATGCATCCAATCCATTCAACAAGACTATTCATTTTATAAAAGATAATAACCCAATCAAATGTTTGTGAAATCCTTTAATTACAATTATCTAGCTCAACAATGTTATTTAGACAATTGTAGTTTAGTTAAGTAATTATGAATATTCATATATACACATTTTCTTTTCAG
>JASDQU010880598.1:4218-28001 GCA_032191745.1 Picea mariana
CGCCTATGCCATATGTTCAGAGTATGGCCACTACACTCACCATTCGCCGACACTGCCTCTATTTCGAAAGACATTAAGGGCAGTGTCGGCGAATGGTGAGTGTAGTGGCCATACTCTGAACATATGGCATAGGCGAATCAAGTTCACATTCCTTTACTACCTGTAGTAGAGGACACATTAGAAGTACTGGGTGGGCTTGGTGAAGCGATGAGAGGTGTAGTCACTCAAGGGATTTTGATCAGATTGTGTAACTTGGGGAGAGAGGGACATCTATTTGTGGGGTTCCCTTCTTTCTCACATAGTGTGTAACGAGTTTGAACTCAGGGAGGAAGTGGAGTGGTGGGATCATTGTTCTTCTACTTGCCCCCATCCGTCACGGTGGTGTTTGTAAGTGGGGGTGAGGATGGTGAGGTGGGAGTGAGTATGGGGATATGCATTGGGATTCCCTTTGTTTGGGGAGGGAGGGATGGTTGAGGGACCATCGCGGGTGGCTGTAGATACCATACCGGAATGGAAAGAACCATGCTGGGAAGGGTAAGCATTACAGATACTTGAAAATATTGTATGCCCAGTGGGGGGTAGAAGAAGGGAATTTGATTAATGGCTTGGGGGATTGTCTACCAAATTGATATTAACCCTAGGGGAGGGTGAAATTGGGGGTGTGTGGTGTCAGAGTGTTCTCAGGGTGTTCCTGAGGTATGATTTCTTCTGTTAGTGGGACGTCAGGGAGTGGAGAAGCCTTTGTGGGAGGAATGGTATCTATATTGTCAGTTCCATTGGAAGATACGACACATACTTGTGTCGAGGGGTGTATGAGAAGGGGTGATTCATGGTATGTCCCCAAAAACGATGGGTATTTGAAAATTTTAGGGCCCATAACTACGAGTGGGTAGGCGTCGGAATTAGTGTGGACAAGAGGTAGGATGTTATCAATGTTGGAGGAATGGTTGGGTTCATAATGTGAAACTTAGTTGATGGTGATGATCTTCCCATTGTGGGGGAACATCATCGTTCAAAACACAGAAGAGGCCACAACATTCATAACATACATGTAGCTACGTCCAAACAAGATGTTGTAATCGATCGAGGCATCGATAACCTGAATGTCACAAAGAATGGTTTTGCCCATTAGTTGAACGCGGAAATTTTGAAATATCCCTTTAGGACACAATGGTCATCCATAATAAGATCGTAAAGTGATGGCAGATGGTATTAGCTTAGGGGAGCCAAGTTTCTTCCATACTGTTTTGGACATGATGCATGTGGATGCACCTTCATCAATGATGCATCAATGAAATGTGATGTTCTAAATCTTGAATGGTATCTGGAAAGCTACCAAAGCAAGGAGACAGGGTTCCCCACAATCTATATCAAATGTGATTAGTCTAGTATCAGCAGGGTCGACTGCCCCTAGGGAAGAAAGAAATGATTTTTGTTGAGTGGGACAAGTTTGGAGAACATCCAAAACTAGCATGGCTATAGGAGATTGTGCTAAGTCATAGACCAGACTGTAATTGTGTGCTGCCCTAGCCTGAGGGTTTTTGACATTTCGTCGTAATTGGATGAGAGGAATATGAATGGGTGGGTCAGTGTTAGGGTGTGGAATTATCAAAGGTTGTCCGGTTGTAACTGAAACTTCTTCCAAAGTGGTGGGAGTAGATTCAGGGGGTGCTTTGTATTGATGATTGTGTGTCTGTAGAAGAATTTATTCTTCTCTAGTGAGGAGGATATTGCAATCTGTCAAATTCCCAGGGTTTGGATATTGTCCCATCTATGGTGGGGCACAATGTGTCTCCTCCTAGGTATTCATCACACCTTGGTGTAGAATAGGGTTTTGTAACACAGCCGAGGGTAGTTGTTTCAAATACTGTTGTGGGGCTTCCTTAAGGGTAGGCAGCGTCGGGGGATGTGGTGCATTCATGGAATCTTTCATCCATTTGAAGTTGGCGATTTGGGGGAAATTGTGAGTATAATGACCATACTCGCCACAAAGGGAACAAGGGAAGTTTGTTCGGAGGTTTTTGTTGGTATTCCTCCCTTGGAATTTGTTTTTATTTCCCCCTTGGGGGTTTTGGTTCCCCTAATTCTGGTTTCCCTCAACAGGTTGGTTCTGTTGGGGGTTGTTTCCCCCTGGTCCTGGGTTATTATTGTTTCGATTTTTCCCTTTCTTTTTGGCATTATTCGACTGATGGGATGAATTTTTCATATTCATTTGTTCAAAATTTTGAAATTGTTGAATGGGAGAGGGCTGAAGAAAGTTAACCCCATCATGTGATTGTCTTTGTGGAGGAGCAATGGGCTGTGGAGGACTAGGAAATGGAAAGTATGGATTATTTTTTGGTCATGACCCATAGGGTGCCTAGGAAGGCGTAGTTCTTTCACTAGTTCTTTGGGTGTAAGCTGAGGTATAGGGGGTACCATAACTTGGCTGTACAACCAGGCGCATCATGGGTGTCGATGTTGGTCCACTCATGGGTGGGAGGGAAACAACAGAGTATGGTTGTTGATAAGGGGGAGGAGGGTAATAAGGGGGTCCTCTATACATCAGTGGATGTTGGGGTGTATCGTACATGGGTAGTGGTTGAATATATAGATTATGGTGTGTTGTGGTAGAAATCAATCCATCCGTTGACTGAGACATCCCAGGTTTTTCCTAGCCAAATGGTACGTGTCTTGGGGAATTAGGTAGTACCGTATATAAGTATGTTGATTGTGAATAAATGAGGCCATATTATTGATCCTTTCTGATGGCTTCCTCTTCACGTTGGGGGAAGGTGGAGGACACATCTTTGGCAAGGAGAGGGATGAATGATTTGAGAAACTAATCGAGGAATTGTTGCTTACCGGTTTCTTCTTTGCATAAACCATGTTGTCGATGCCATTCGTGAATGTGGTTGGTGATATGTGTCTTTGAGGTTTGTTTAAACTCGGGGAGTAGTTCTATACCATTGTCATGGTGGATTGGTAGTTTAAAGAAGGTCAAAAATGTTTTGGCCAACAATTCAAAAGTCACATGGGACCATGGTTTTTCCTCTACATACCACTTGGATGATGGGCTTGTGAGTGTGCACTGAAATAAAATTAATTGGATGGAGTCTTCCATGATTTTGTTTGAAGAGAACCATAGGTGGAAGGTCATGACATGGTTGGTAGGATCTTCTCCTACCTTTCCTTCAAACTTAGGAATTTTTGAAGGTAGTTTGGTAGGCATTGCAGGCCATGTGGGGTCGTGAAATATAGGATCATTCATGAGCTTACTTAGATCTGGTATGTTGAGGGAGGCCAAATATGGCATCTGGAGTGGTGGTGGAGGATTGGTTCCATCCATGGTGTGAGCCATTTGTGGACCTAACCCTTGAGGGGGGTTAGGTGGGGTTGTACTTCCTCCTTTAGAAGAAGTTTCCCCCCTGCTTCCTTGAAAAGGAGAGCTAGTGGATGGTTGACCTTGGGAAGTGGAACCAAGAAAAGATGATCCCAATATAGTAGCACTGATAGGGGTGTGATAGGGTTGAGCCAGTGAGTTGGAAATACTAGGAACTCCTCCTAGAAGAGGAGGGAGGTTCTGCAAGCATCTAGAATGATGGGGATTATGTGGATCCCCTATGATGTCCAACTAGCAAAGTGAAATGTGTGTGAATGGTGATGAGAGAAATAAATTAGCAAAAGTCTTTGTATAATTTTGGACCTTCACAAGATATCTCACAATCATATGTAATCACAAGAGCATCACACATAAATCAATTGACAAGAAGCATACATGTGGGTAGGTGGATTTTTTCCACATGGGAGAACAAAGAAAAAAAATTCTCATGTCATAAAAAGATGTAACATCCTTCCTCTCAAATAACGATGCACCTTCCAATAGTACTTAACAGTGGGGTCTAAAGCCACTGGAAGAGGAACTAGTGAAGAATGAAATAATCAGGTATAATGAGGGGTAGAGGGTGCATATCCCGAAAGAGCTGGCAATATTTCCCAATAGCCACACAAAATCAAATCAAGGTGAAATTGTAGCCCACAATTTCCACCTGGGTAAATGTCCTGAAATTTGGTCACTAGGTACCTCGGTCAAAGTGTGACATTTAGATTTTTAGCCTCAGAAATGGGTCACGGGTTGGATCCCGTCCAAGACATGGGTGCCTCAAGGGGGAATGCATAGAAAAACTAGACATCGGCCTTCGACCCTTCATAGGTATCTCCCTGCCTTATGGTGTTACGAACATTTGACTTGGAGGATTTTAAAGTTATCTATTTGTCAACTTCTAATGTTTGAAAATGTGAGAACTAGATAACGGGGAGTTATTTGGATGCATATCCCTGAGATACTACTTAGGATAAAAAAATTATTTTGGCACCTCATGTGGAGGAAAACTTAGTAAGTTTTTAGAAATCATTTAGATGTGGTTGTTTGAGAGATTGCGGGTGTGAACCAATCTCGTTTGAATTAAGTGGGAGTGGATAATTCTTTCAATAAATAGTGGTACATTTCAAAATCCATTTGGAGGAAACCTACTTCAACCTCCACAATTCGCGATGAAATTATGTGAGTGAGTAGTGACTTTCTATGTGAGAAAGTGATAAAATGTGACAAATTTTAAATAACTTAGGTGTCACCTGTAGCATGTGGACGTCGTGTGGTTCTTTACAAGTTTTGATTACCTATCTTACTAAACTCCATTGGTACAACCTTGTGAAATTTTAAAGTCCCTAGAGAACTAGCATGTGGAGATGTGGGTCATTACCAATCCTTTAAACTCCCTAATGTGATTTAATATATGAAAGATTCAAAAAATATCCTAGATTGTGAGCATGTGGGCATGTATGGGCCCGTTACAATAATCTTTAAACTCCCCTAGTGATGTAAACTAAGAAAGTAGCTTCAACACTATCCTATTTTTGCAACATGTGGACATGTATGGGCCCTTACAAATTTAAAATGTTTGAAAAAGAAACTAAGAGGAGCCCTAGGGGGGCTTTGTCCTCTCCTAAAGATTTTGTTTTTAAGGGAGATGAAATCTTCCCTCAATCATTTTTCTGATTTTCAATATTGCTCTATGGTGTGAGAGAAGAGTATACTCAATGATTGAATTTTGATTTTTGATCCTAATGCAAGTGTTTATATATGTGATAGAAAATGACCTTAACTTAAATTTTACAATCAAAACAAGACATCCATCTGGAAAAATGAAAGAAAAAGAGGAGAAATATGGTTCTTTTTAACCCCCTAAGTGCCTATGTTTTGACTAACCCTTCATGTGGAGAGGGAATCTAAGTGTGGTGCATTTACAAATTGCATAGAATTAATGTTTAGAAGGTTAGGGACCTTCCAAAGATCATAAAAGAACTCTTACAATGTTGGATTTCTGGACAGATGCATGGGCCCTAGTTTAGATAAAGGTGCATGTGGCACCAATGCATAGAGAAACAAGTACCTGTTGGCGCATCATGCGCAGAATGCACTGGGAAACACAGTGTGTTTGGAACACATGCTCGGAAGATGTAACTGTGGGCTAAAAAACCCGCGCACATTCTGATACACATATGGGAAGAAAATTTTAAATGGAATTCTCTTATTCCAGCTTCAAATTCATCTCTTTACAGGTAGGCTTGGGCTGATTATGATCCCTGCAAGGTAAATAGATCAAAAATAAGTGCTCAAACAACCCAAATAGGGAGGAAATTGATACCTTATCCCTAGTATGGTCGCTAATCTGTTGTATCATTTTCGCCACTTGAATGAGAAAAAGAGGGACACTTGCAAGTTCAGTTCGGTCATATGAACAGGAAAAAAGTTAGTGTATGACTCAAATGACTCAATCACATGAAATAAACAAAAAACTAAGCTAATAACAACTAAAGAAACAAAACTACAATGCATAAGGAAATTAGAACCAAAATTAATCAAACAATTGACCAATATTCATGCCACCAATGGATAGATTGTATTAGTGGGAAACACCAAGGAAAAAGGGGGACTTATGGATCCCCTCTTCCTCCAAGGGATGGCTCTTGATTCCTCTATGTGAGATCTCTTCTTACAAATGTAAAACTAGAAAGGAAATGGTGAAGAAATCCAAGATTATTCCCTCAATAGGTGAGGTGAATAGCTTAATGAGATGTTGCTAATATGATCCAAGAAGGAAAAAGGTTCCTTGTAGGAGAATAGAGGCAGCATAACAATACAATGAGATTCTTGAAAATATAGTGCACCCATGGCCTCCTTTTATAGAAAAAATTTGAGGCATTATCCAACTGGTATTTAGTGTGAACAAGGGGCCCTTTAGGTCACCCTTAGGTCTTTAAAAATCCCCCTCAGTTGATTGTAGGGAAGTTAGTAAGAAAGAATCGACCTACCCAAGTCATCGGTTTTGTAGGCTACCCCGCAGGAAAGTGCGTGGAAGGCCTTCAGATGAACTGGGTGAAGTACCTGGTGAACCAGTTGGAACTCGACTGCAAAGAAGCAGAAGATCAAGGATATGAATTTCATTTTAGATGGCTCTTGATCCTTATAGATTTTATTTCCTGGGAGATGTCGGAAGGTACGACCTTCTCGGACATCGAGCCTTTTGAACCGTTGGCCACAAAGTTCAGTACACTGTGGTACTCAAGCGACATGAATAAAAAATGGCATTCAAATGTTGTTTTTCATACCTACTACAATCAGCTAAAGATAGCCATCTAGCTCAAGCCTCGCATGACTCTGAACACTCTACATCAGTTCCAGCCTTTGATGAAGTTCAGAACATATCAGAATTTTCTTTACATCAGAGGGTGCGCTGACGAACAAAAGAAACTGCTTCAATCCTACTATAAGATGACGGAGGAGGACTTGGAGGAGATCACAAAGGACTGGTCAGCGGACCTCCTTATTCTAGCAGACCCTACAGAGGTATCTGACATCGAAAGCCCAAAAACTGCACAGGATACGTCCAGACCTAACAGAACAAAGAAGATAGAAGAGGTCCAAGAGATAGACAACGCATCCATGAAGACTTCTTCCATATCACCAGTGCAAGGAGGTGATGGAGAAGAGTTGAATGAAAAAGAATTTGAACATAAGCAATGAGAAGAGGTTGACCCCCTAAAGAAGAGGAAAGGTTCACCTCCAAAACCTTCCTCCCAGAAGAAATCAAAGGCCACCATGACCAAGATGCAAATTGTTATCACCTTCGATGACTTCGACTTCCTCATAGTAGTCTTGCAAGATGCTTCACTGGAAATAGCAGAGAAACAAGAAACAAAGAAAGAGAAGATGTATTATCGAATTGAGATTGAACTCCGAGGGGTACAACAGGCCCTACATTCAAGATGTGTAGTCTCCACTGTGTCGGGAGAACTAGAATTGGGAGATGAGCTAGCTCAACTCCACAGCCTAGATTATATAGTCGAAGCATTCCTTCGACGACCCTAGGAAGAAAGACAACAAGCCATCGAGGCTTTGACACAAGTACAAGGAGTACTCATAGAGAAACGAAGTGTTGTCGAACAGGAAAATCTTTCTCTCCAAGAGAATTTTGATGAAGAAAAAGAACAAATACAACAAGAAAAGGAATAGTTGCTCGCGGAGAAACTCAAAGTAAAATAAGTGGTCAATAGAGCACTTCACTCTGTGACAGTATTATAAATCAAGGCAGAAGATTGAGTTTCACAAAAGGTGAACCAGCTTGGAGAATCCATCCAACAGCTACAATAATGCATAATAGATTTGGAGCTAAGCACTATACTTGAGTCCCCACAAGATGTAAGAGACCAAAGAGAAGAAACCGCCTGGAGCGTAGTTGAAAGGATAAAGGATATTATCCTGGAATGCAAGAAACTTACTGATCATGGTGCCCAGACCTATGAACAACTCAGGGAGAACCCAGAATTGAAGGCACTGGAGTTGCAGTTCCAAGAGGGGAAGTATCAAGCTGAAAAGCTACAGGTGCAGCTAAAGTCCCTATCAGTTGTGGAAAGAAATAAGTGCTCCCAAGAGTAGCGCACTGCACAGCAGAAAATACATACTATCCATAGAAGAGTTATGGAAGCATATTAAAGGATCCAACCCGTACAAGACAAGTCCTATCAATTGTTTACAGAGGTAGAAGGCCAAGGAGCAGAGCTAGAGCAGGTTGTCACTATAGTTGAACAATGTCTAAAGGGACCTATCAACGAAGTAGTCATCCAAGAGTTTTCTTAATAGGAGGTCGTAGCACAACATCAAGTCGAAGCAGCGCGAGCCAAGATCAGGGAATTTGAAGCAGAACTAGTGAGACCAGAGTGGCTTGGGATGAGTCACAGGTGAGTGTTGGGGGCATGTTGGCCCTTGACCAATTTTTGGGATATTCTTGGTCATGTTCACCTATTTTTGGACTTTGATAGCCTCTTGAAGATGAAGTGCAAGACGAAGCAGAGATCGCGGGATCAGGTGAGACTTCATCTTCTTCGCAGGTGTTGCCAAAAGGGTTGGTAGTTAGGGTTTTGTTGGTGCATTGTTGTAGCGTTGAACTCTGGGTCTTCCCCTATGCCAACAGAGGTGGTGAAACTCAAAGCCCAGGGAGTTCGGAGTGGCATGAATATAGATGAATACATAACCACTCGTTCCTTACAGAGACTGAGAAGGTAGGGATCCAACTCCTGATCAGAGCGATCAACAACCTGAGTCTCAAGAGCATTTTCCTAGTATTGACAAGGATCACAGGTTTGGCCTAATTGCATGAGGCATCAAGGCCACTTATTTTCTACTTGGTGGAGTGCTTGCAACCCACAGTTTACGACTAGTGCACCTCAATGCTGGCCAACATGAAGAGCCAACTGAAAGAATGAAAACAGGGTAGAAAGAGGAACTTCGAGTTTGCATATATATTATGTATTTTTTCTTCGAGTGGGATCCAGGTTTGGGCCCTAGAGTCGATATGTTTCAGCATGCATCTCGTGATCTAGCCATGGACCGGTGGACTAAGGTGATGAGGTAGTTGGGGGGGGTAAGGGTAGAAACACCCTACAATGAAACATTTTTATTCTGGTGGTGTCAGCAGGTGATAGATCTGGACAACTACCCATATGCAGGGATTGAGTTCAGAGGATATTTGAACATGCCATTACCACCAGGTTTCTCCTACAGAGACATAGGTATGAAATTTTTTTTTTGAATACTTCATTTTTTTGTATTTTTGTAAAAGAGAAAACAAAAATATTTTTGGATGATGTCAAGTACTAACTAAAACATGTATTTTTACACAGATTTGGGTCTATTATGACCATATGGCCTCCCACGACACTGACAGAGGCACTGGGTGACATAGATGCACCCTTTGCCTCGGCAAAGACCTCTGCACTGACCTCCCAGTCTTAAGGATCGTTCTGATTCTAACTTCAATATGGAGTGGCTCCTTCGATTCTCCACTAGAATGTCCTTTAAAACTAACCCACAGGTCTATTCTGTTCTTCACAGCCTCTAGGCCTGATCATTGTTCTCTTCCCAACAGAAGAATACAAAATCGGGTTTCGGAGTTTCAAAAACCCCGATGTCACAACCTTTTGTTTCCCGATCTCTCGATCTCCGCTATCCCGATAGGCTCTAACTTTAGTTAGCTCTCTGGGATAGGCTCGTGGTCCACATGAACTTCTTTCATATGACCTCGGTCTTATCACCTTTCAGGATTTTGGGGTTTCTAATATCGAAGCGTATGCGACCTCTTGTCCTCCGGATCCCCGATTCTCCGAATCCCGATATGATGTCACTAGGAAGCCCTCCCACCATAAAGCACAATCGACGGCTGTGATTGTTTAGTAAATCAATGGCTCAGGATCTCCCTTGGGACTTTGCGATTTTGAATGTCGAAATGCCTTTGCCTTTGATTTCCCAATCTCTCGAATGCCGATTCCCCAATATGACTTTCTCTTTCGGGACTTTTCCTGAAAGTTGAGATTGTTGCCACGCGTCCTCAAAGATGGACGGCCCTCATCTGCTTCGGGGTTTTCACCTTGGAAATTTCCGATCTCCCATTATGACGAGATGACGTCAGCTGGACCCCACAACGGAGCCTTCCTCCTCATCAGGATTTCGGACTTCACAATTCTAAAATGCAAGTGTTTTTTGTCTTCAGGATCCGCGAAATGTCGAACCCCGATTTGCCGATGGATGGTTTTATTTTCGAGAAATTTCCCAAATGCTTAGATCTTCGCCATGCTTCCTCCTATGATGGATGGTTCTGATCACTTCTCGTGATTTCGTAGTTTTTGATGCCGAAATGCTCTGAATTCTTGTCCTTGGAACTCCTGAAATGCCGATGGACTCTTGATTATTGCCACCTGTCTCAACAAATGGACGGTTCTGATTCAGTATCGGGATTTCGTGACTTATGATTCCCCGATATATTAGTCCCCTGTCAACTTAAAACCCCGGTAACTGATATACCGATGGGTGATTGATCTCCACCACGTGTCCCTTCAAGATGGATGGTCCAGATTTGTATCGAGGTTTTCACTATGGATTTACCCGATCTCTTGTCCACAGGATTTCCGATATCCCGAACCCCGTGCCTCAATATCTTGACACCTTTCAGGACTTTCTCTCAGCTTGAGAGGGTTAAACCCTGTGCAACTCCTGTCAGATCGGATGATTGACGGGTAATTGAGTGAGAATCCAACGGCTCATGACTCCCCTGAGCTTGAACTCCGGACACAACCGTAACCTCCTCGCTTCTCGGTCAGATCAGACGGCTGGTGGTATTTCGCTAATCCTCTACACAGGATTCTAACCATCTGTTTCTCCCTCCTTGTTTATTTCTATGAAGTGAACCTAGGACTCTTCCTCGGATTTATCCACTTATGCCACGAACTCCAGATATTTTCTAATCACTCAAATGCATCCATTTCTTGTGCTTCCTTCAATGGTTTCAAAGGCTTTATCCCTCCTGAGCTTCCTCATGACTTTGAGTCTTAAAGAAGACTCTTGCACGCACTCCTTACGACAACCTCCAAACACTTGAAGTGTGAGTTCTCTCCGACCTTGCGAACGCTCTACAACAATGGTCTCTCAATAGCTTCTCAGGGTTCCACCCCTAGATTTTAAGCTTTTGTATATGCACACCTTGCACAACTTCTGTGCCTGACTACACCTCTTGTGTGAATATGAGAACAACTGCTATCTCTCCTGAGCTTTCAAAGATGAACCTCTGAAACTTTTGTCAATGCAGTCCTTGCAAACAGTTCAACTGCACTCCTTCCAAGAACTCTTACTTAGATAGAGAAACAATTGAAACTCATTTCACCTCCCTTTCCTCTCAGATTTCAAACATATAACAAGAAATCATTCATACATAGCATAAAATAAATTGCATGACAGAAAGAGTAAACCATTCATGAGCATAATATTCAAAGGTACATACACAGAGAAGATATGAACACCATGAGTCTGAATCACAACTTCTTTGTATTAATTCAAAATTTATGTACATGGATTCTGCTACACATCTCTCTGCTTCTCTTCTATGCTCATAATCATGCTTATGTTACAATACACAATGAGGGTGTCTATATCCATTTTCCCTCCCCTCCTAAAACTATCTAATCAGAGAATTTAAAGCTACCTACTGATATAAATTCTTTCTACCTACTATGGATGAGAGCGGATCGCTCAAGGTCCTTTACAATATATAAGTATGCCTCTCCTTAACTATTACATTTAATTTTGGCACATCCAAATCTTCAAGAGTTTTAAAAATTTCTCATGCACTCAAAATGTGTTGCGCTTGCCCCATGCTCGCTTGACATTGGCGATGCTCCTGCATCATACTCACTCACTTGAAAAATTTCATGGGCTCCTATCCATGAGCTCTTGCATGGTTTGTCCATGCTTCTAAATCTCTGCTTCATTTTCCCAACTGGCATCTTCAACTGGATGTCCTTTCCATTTGACCAAGTATTCAAAGTACTGTTTTCTTCTGGTCTTTTTGCCAATTCTTTTGTCTAGTATGCTTTCTATCTGTGGATTTTCTGCAACTGGAATCTGTGTTTGCCACTGAACCTCTGATTGTTCATTATTTTTTCCTGCTTCCTTAGCTCTGTATGGGTACAAATCTCAGACATTGAATATCGGAGAAATTCTGATCCCATCGAGTAATTCAATCTCATAAGCATTTGCCCCAAATTTCTTCAAGACCCTACATGGTCTGATTTTCTTCACCTTTAGTTTGTTATATGTTCCCCTTGGGAACCTTTCCTTTCTCAGATGTGCCAAAATCAAGTCACCAACTTCGAATTGAAGTTGTCTTCTGTGTTGGTCTACCCTGCATTTATACTCCTGGCTTGAATTCTGTAATCGCTCCTTCACCTGGCTGTGAAGTTCCTTCATTGCTTCTGTGAAATCTTCTGCACTAGCACTCCTAGTTGCAGTCTGTTATGTATCCCGCAACTCAAAAATCCCTCTCGGTTGTATGCCATAGACAATCTAAAACGAACTCTGCCCTGTACTTCTATTAACTAAGTCGTTATACGCAAACTCTGTCTGTGGTAATATGTTGTCCCACTGGCTGTGGTGTTCTGTCACCAAGCTCCTCAGCAAGTCTCCCAGACTCATGTTTACCACTTCTGTTTGTCCATCCGTCTGAGGATGATAAGTTGAATTGAATGAAAAGTTAGTTCCCAGCTTCTTCCATAAGGTCCTCCAGAAGTGTCCCACAAACTTAGTGTCTCGATCTGAAACTATACTCCTTGGTAAGCCGTGAAGTCGAATGACTTCTTTGAAAAACAGATTCGCAATGTGAGTTGTGTCACTGGTTTTCTGACACGGAATGAAGTGTGCCATTTTGAAAAATCTATCCACCACCAAAAATATTGAGTCAAAAATTTTTTATGTTCTTGGCAAACCTAATATAAAATCCATGCTGACTGCATCCCACAGCCTCTCAGGTATGGGCAATGGTTGATAAAACTCTGCATTCTATCTCTTTCCCTTTGAATGCTGGCAAATTCTGCATCTGTCCATGAATCGCTTGACGTCTTCTCGCATTCCTGACCAAAAATATGACTCATTCAGCTTTGCGAATGTCTTGTCATGACCAAAGTGCCTTGCCAATCCTCCATTGTGTTTTTCCTTCAGCAGATTCTCCCTCATGGAGCATTTTGGAATACAAAGTTGATTTCCCTTAAACAGCAATCCTTCCTGGATCATGTACTCTACCCATTGGCTTCTATCCCTGAGAATTGGATTCTCAGTTTCTTAATATGCTTCTTTAAAATCCTGATCATCAGCGTACATGTCCTTGAGATCATTAAAACCCAATGTTTTGACCTTGAACTCCTGCAACAACAAACACTTCCTGCTCAAAGCATCAGCAACTTTGTTAGCAGTACCAGAAATATGTTTAATCACAAAAGTGAAATTTTTCATATATTCAACTCATTTGACATGTCTCTGATTCAACTTTTCCTATTGAGTCACAAACTGCAATGCATGATTGTCACTGTATAAGACAAACTCTTTGGTAATTAAGTAATGCCTCCATTCCTTCAATGCCTGGATGATAGCATAGAACTCCTTGTCATATGTAGAGTACTTCACCTTCACTTCATTCATCTTCTCGCTGAAATATGCTATCGGCCTGCCCTCTTGACTCAAGACTGCCCCTATTGCAAATCCACTTGCATCGCATTTCACTTGAAATGTCTTTTGGAAATCCGGCAACACCAAGATTGGTTGTTCCGTAATCTTCCTCTTCAACAGATTAAAACTCTTCTCAGCCTCTTCTATCCAGTGAAAATATTTGTGTCTTTTATTCACTATATCCATCATCGGTGCACTAATTCCACTGAAATTCCTGATGAACTTCCAGTAGAAACTAGCTAATCTGTGAAAACTTCTCACCTCAAATATGTTCCTCGGTGATGGCCAATTCTTGATCATTTCCACCTTATCTGGATCCATCCTTAATTTGTCTGCAGAAATAAAAAATCCCAAGTAAATGAGATCTGTCTTCATGAATGAGGATTTCTTCATGTTTATCAACAACTTCTCCTGTTGTAGCCTCTTCATTACTGTAGCCAAATGTTTCAAGTGTTCAATCTTTGTTTTGCTGAAAATCAATATATCGTCAAGATATACGATAACAATTTTTCCAATGAAATCTTTCGGGACTTCATTCATCAACCTCATAAAGGTACTCGGTGCATTTGTTAAGCCAAATGGCATAACAAGCCATTCATACAACCCCTAATTAGTCTTGAAGGTTGTTTTCCATTCATCACCTTCCCTCATGTGAATCTGGTGATAACCACTTTTCAAATCAATCTTCGAAAAAAAAATTGCTCCACTTAAGCAATCCATCAGATCATCCATCCTGGGCAATGGAAATATGTATCTGATGGTTATCTTGTTGATAACTCTTGAATCAGTACACATCCTCCAACCTCCGTCTTTCTTTGAACTGAGTACTGTCGGAAAAACACATGGGCTCAAGCTTTCTCTAACCAACCCTTTGTCCAACAAATCCTGGACTTGTCTTTTGACCTCTTCATTCTCTTGCGGCATTAGTTTGTACGCGGCTTTATTTGGAAAACTAGCTCCTGGTATGAGATCAATATGATGGCTCACACTTCTGATCGGTGGCAACGAACGAGGTAATTCATCCACTACTATGTCAACGAACTCTCCTAACAGTTCCTAAACCTCTTCTGGTAGATCATCTATCCTTGTGCTAGTTAAAACAATCATTGGCTTCCTGACCACAATGAATTGTGGTTCCTCCTTCTTCTTGACCTCATTAAAGAGTTCCTTCCCACTCATGAGAAGTACAGTGTTACTTACTTCTGGTTTCACCTCCTTATCCTTGATTGGAAGTAACATGTGAGTCCTCCCATTCTTTTCTAGGGTGTATGTGTTCATCCTCCCATCATGAATCACATTTATGTCATACTACCATGGTCTACCCAACAATAAATGACAAACATCCATAGGAATAACATCATAGAGTATCTTATCATTATATCCTCCTATCTTAAATTCAACTAAACATTGTTTAGTGACATTTACCTGATGTCCCTTTTGTAGCCATGAAACTCTATATGGGCTTGGATGATCAGTCATCTCCAGCTCCATATTTTCTACCATCTCGGTTGAAATGAGATTATCCATGCTACCACTGTCTACAATGACCTTGCATACCCTATCCTTGGTTTTGCAAGCAGTCTGAAAAAGTCTGTTTCTTTGGGCTGAGCTTTCCACCTCCTTCTCTGGTGTTAAGAGAACTTTTCGCATCATCAGTGATCTTCCGCCTTCAGCATCTTCTGCCTCAACATATCACCTCTGTGCCTCAGTGATGTGAGTCTCTCCAACCTCTTTCTTTTTATCTGGACACTCATAACATTTGTGTCCATTCTTTACACACGTGAAGCATTTTATCACTCCACCTCTTCCTCTTCCTCTACCTCTAGTACGAGGAAAATTATTATTATCAGCATAATCTCCTCTCTGCTCAGTATGTTGTCCTCTCTGTTCAGCATATCGCCCTCACTGTGAACTTCCACCTCTCTTAGTTTGAGTCTGAGTTTTCTTCCAGTCCTCCTTGGGCTTCTGGTTTTTATCTTGGATAACTGATTTACCCCTGGCTTGACTTCTACCTCGGCCTCTTTGACCCTATTTTCGGCTCATCTTCTCTTCAACTTTTAGAGCCATATGATAAGCATCTTCCACCATTTGTATGGTTACCATGCTCATCTCATCCCGAATATCATACCTCAGGCCATTCATATATCTGGCAACTTTCTCATCATCGCTTTCCCAATGACCTACCTTGATGTTCATCTTGTAGAATTCCTCAGTGTATTCTTTCACTGACATCAGCTTCTATCTCAGGTTTTGCATCCTCCTGAACAGAGTAATTTGATAGTCCCTGGGGATGAATTTTTCCATCATCTTCACAATCATCCTATCCCAACTCCTGATTTTTTGCTTGCCTCTGCAGCGTCTGTCAGCTTGTATTTCATCCCACCACAATGTTGCATGTCCCTTCAATCTTGTGATAGCATGCTTGAACTTCTTGTCCTCCTCGACATATTCATAGTCAAAGTATGTGTCCAGGGCTCTAATCCAGTCTAAAATCTCCTCTTCATATAGGTTTCCTTCATAAACTGGGATGTCCATTTTCGCTCTTGCACCCATTCTTGAAATAGCTCTGATCAAACGTTCGTTTGCTGCATCTTCGGCTGCAACTTCTTCTCCATGTTCAGCCTCTATTTCACTTTAAGAATAACTTAGATCCCTTGCACTGACTGTGTGTCTTTGGGTTGTCTCCATGTCTTCGATTCTGGCTCGTAGATCACGCATCTCTCTCTCCATGGTTGGATCATTCATCTACCTACCTCTCCTTCTCGGCATTTCCCTATCCTCTGGTGGATCAGGTGTTTGCCTGTCCCTTCTCCTTGGCGGCATGATGAAATTTTACCTTCCCTTACTATAGAAAGCAAAGAATCCTTTATGTGCTCTGATACCAACCTAACACAGACGCACCCTCTCCCTCAACAAAGACCTCTGCGCTGACCTCCCAGTCTTAAGGATCATTCTAATTCTAACTTCGAGCTGGAGTGGCTCCTTTGATTCTCCACTGGAACCTCCTTTAAAATTGACCCACAGGTCTATTATGTTCTTTGCAGCCTCTAGGCCCGATCATTGTTCTCTTCATGACAGAAGAATAGAAAATGGGGTTTTGGAGTTTCAAAAACCCCGATGTCACAACCTTTTGTTTCCCGATCTCCCGATCTCCACTATCCCGATAGGCTCTAACTTCTGTTATCTCTCTGGGCTAGGCTCGTGGTCCACACAACCTCCTTTCATATGACCTCGGTCTTATCACCTTTTGGGAATTCAGGGTTTCTAATGTCGAAGTGTATGAAACCTCTTGTCCTCCAGATCCCCGATTCTCCGAATCCCAATATGACGTCACTAGGAATCCCTTCCACTGTAAAGCACAATCGACGTCTATAATTGTTTACTAAATCAACGGCTCCAGNCCCAAAAGTTGAGATTGTTGCCACGCGTCCTCAAAGATGGACGACCCTCGTCTACTTTGGGGTTTTCACCTTGGAAATTTCCGATCTCCCGTTATGAAGAGATGACGTCAGATGGACCCCACAACGGAGCCTTCCTCCTCATCGAGATTTTGGACTTCGCAATCCTGAAATGCAAGTGTTTCTTGTCTTCAGGATCTACGAAACGTCGAACCCTGATTTGCCAATGGATGGTTTTCTTTTCGGGAAATTTCCTGAATGCTTAGATATCCACCACGCATCCTCCTATGATGGACGGTTCTGATCGCTTCTCGTGATTTCAGAGTTTTCGATGCTGAAATGCTCTGATTTCTTGTCCTCGGAACTCCCAAAATGCCGATGGACTCTTGATTATCGCCACCTGTCTCAACAAATGGACGGTTCTGATTCAATCTCGAGATTTCGTGACTTGCGATTCCCTGATATCTTAGTCCCCTGTCAACTTAAAACCCTAGTGACCGATATACCGACGGGTGATTGATCTCCACCACGTGTCCCTTCAAGATGGATGATCCAGGTTTGTATCGGGGTTTTCACTATGGATTTACCCGATCTCTTGTCCACGGGATTTTTGATATCCCGAACCCCGATGCCTCGATATCCCAACACCTTTCGGGACTTTTTGTCAGATTGAGAGGGTTAAACCCTGTGCAACTCCTATCAGATCGTATGGCTGATGGGTAATTGAGTGAGGATCCAACGACTCACGACCCCCCCTGAGCTTGAACTCTGGACGCAACCGTAACCTCCTCGCTTCTCGGTCAGATCCGACTGCTGGAGGGATTTCACTAATCCTCTACACAAGATTCTGACCATCTGTTTCTCCCTCCTTGTTGATTTCTACAAAGTGAACCCAGGACTCTTCCTCGGATTTATCCACTTACGCCACGAACTCCAGATATCTTCTATTCACTCAAATGCATCCATTTCTTGTGCCGCCTTCAATGGTCTCCAAGGCTTTATCCCTCCTGATCTTCCTCACGACTTCGAGTCTTAAAGAAGACTCTTGCACGCACTCCTTGCGGCAACCTCCAAACACTTGAAGTGTTGAGTGCTCTCCGACCTTGCGCACGCTCTGTAGCAACGGTCTCTCAATAGCTTCTCAGGGTTCCACCCCTGGATTTTAAGATTTTGTCTATGCAGACCTTGCACGACTTCTGTGCCTGACTACACCTCTTGTGTGAATATGAGAACAAGTGCTATCTCTCCTGACCTTTTAGAGATGAACTTCTGAACCTTTTTTCAATGCACTCCTTGTAGATAGTTCAACTACACTCCTTACAGGAACTCTTACTCAGACAGAGAAACAATTGAAACTCATTTCACCTCCCTTTCCTCTCAAATTTCAAACATTTAACAAGAAATCATTCATACATAGCATAAAATCAATTGCATGACAGAAAGAGTAAACCATTCATGAGCATAATATTCAAAGGTACATACACAGAGAAGATATGAACACCATGAGTCTGAATCACAGCTTCTTTGTATTAATTCAGAATTTCTGTACATGGAGTCTACTACACAGCTCTCTGCTTCTCTTCTATGCTCATAATCATGCTTATGTTACAATACACAATGAGGGTGTCTATATCCGTTTTCCCTCCCCTCCTAAAACTATCTAATTAGAGAATTTAAAGCTACCTATTGATATAAATGATTTCTACCTACTATGCACGAGAGCGGATCGCTCAAGGTCCTTTACAATATATAAGTATGCCTCTCCTTAACTATTACATTTAAGTTTGGTGCATGCAAATCTTCAAGAGTTTTAAAAATTTATCATGCACTCAAAATGTGTTGCGCTTGCCCCATGCTCACTTGACGTTGGCGATGCTCCTGCATCACTGGGGGGATGAGATAGCGAGAGGAGATGTTGAGAGAGTGCTTCAAAACATCCAGGGAGACCTGTCTCATTTGACACAAAGAATTACCATGGTTCAGGTAGAGGATCTGCTGGAGGTGATGCAGTGGCAGGTGGTAGGTGTGCCCTGTGCTTGGGTGTGACTCTTCCAGCATATTGTAAAAAATGTACTATTTTATCATGACACTCATCTACATCCATAGGGGTATATGTCATGGTTATTGTATTTAATAGTCGTATATGTATTTTGAGGGTGTGAGACCCAATTTTGTACTATGACAACCATATTTTTGGAGAAATGAAATATAAAAAACATTGGTCTTCAACTTCACTTATATTACAATGTATACATTGGTGTTTCTTTTCTTTAGTTATGCCAATCTAAAACATAATTAGAGTATGCATAGAATACATAATTAGAAATTCTAGGTATGTGATGATAAGTAATAAAATAAAAATGTCGTTCCAAAATTCATACCTGTAGGAATCGTCAGAGTAGAGTAGGGTATCACACACGATAACTGTCATTCAACTGACATACTACTAACTGGGAGTCTAGGAGAACTTCTAAAGAATGAATACCACGTGAAACATCATCGTGAAAAATCTCTATAATGACACTATATTTGGACACATTATTCATTTATGGCCCTAGACAAACACCACTTGAAGACACAAATTGAACCTCAGGTGAGTAAACGAACCAAGAAGCGAAAGCCAATTTCTGTGTATGATGATTGATACCGTTTGTGAATCTTAAGTAAACTGACAACTCTGTTGAAATCTACCAACCAAGGGAAAACTCTATAAGCAAGTTGATGACACAAAGGAAAAGATATGTATACATTAAAATACATTAGTTTACAAAGAGTTGTGCCCAAGATTGGGGATCAAGCGTAATATCTTTTCAAGTAGAGCCCATTCCTGGGCTCAACCAACATGTTCCTTTCATAGTCTTCTAATTCGTAGGATCCATTTTCTACACGTCACATGATATAAGTATAGTGCCACATCGGGTCGAACTTTCCTACCCCGAGTGGTTCTTTGGGTTGGTCATACAAGAGGACCAAGTCACCCTCAAACTACTACTGAGGGCAGACAAAACTATCATACTAGACCTTGACACATAATTTATTTTTATTGATAGTCATAGAGGCATCTTGACACTTCTCATCTAGGATCTCTTGGTCTATGAGGCATTATTCAAGATCGAAAGTTTCAGGTACAAGCTTAACTGCTAGTCTAAGAGAAGGGATTTTTCATTAAATAGGAATAATCGACTCCAAACCGTGTATTAACTGAAACAGAGAAAAACTAGTGGAAGTATTAACTGAAGTTCGGTATGTCCAAAGTGCAGGGTAAAGCATGATATGTGAGTCATATTTTCTCTGGATGGCAGTTTTCTACAAAATGGTATTGAGAGACTTGTTCATGGCCTCTATTTATCCATTTTCCTGGGGGTAGTAAGGGTAAATGACCATGTTTAAAACCCAGTTTCGATGCTATTTCTTTCATCATTTTGTCCTAAAAGTGATTTCCATGATCAATAACAATCTCACTTGGGATTTTGAACCTGGCTGTAATTTGATTGAACATGAAAAATGTAGCAGTATTACCATCATATTTAATTGTAGGCATGGACTCAACCCACTTATTAAAGTAGTCTATGGCCACGATAATGTGTTTATTCCCCCCAACCAAGGTTGGGTTGCAATCCACAAAATCCACATCCCACTTGGTGAAGGGACCGACGGTGATGATCAGGTGAAGAGGGGATGAATGTGAGTGCATATTCTGAGTGAAAACCTGGTAGAGGTGACACTTATTGACCTATTTGACACAATATTTAAAAATAGACAGCCAAAAATAATTGTCTCGCAATATCTTCCTGGCTATCGCAAGCCTGGATAAATGACCGCCACAAGCCCCATTGTGATGGTCATTAAGAACATAATCGATCACTTCGTGATTTAAACAATGATGCAATATATTATCTATGCCTCGACGATACAAAGTGTCACCCATGATAAGGTAGTTCTTAGATTGATATCATATACATCATCAATAATCTCTCGAAAGATGTTGAGGGAATTTCAAGGTTTGAAGATAGATCAAAATGTCTCCATCCCAAGGGTTCAATGAAGAGATAAGGAAAGTGTGTTCATCCACAAATGAATAGACATGAATAACTTCCTCATATAATCGAGGAAAGTCTGATATTAAATATGCAAAAACTAGCGATTTCTTGGATTTTTCTGAAGAAAAATCGAGGTCAAAGTCTTGCATGATGATAATCCATTTATTATATTTCCCCCCTATGATACAGCTATTAAGGAAATATTGAAATGGGTTGAAATCAACAACTACGGTAGTTTTGCAAAGCAATATATAGTGTCATAATCGTTGAACTACATGAATGACAACCAAAGTTTTGACTAAGATAGTAAACGACCTGCTCATGGAGCTCATCATCCTCATGAACAAAAAGTATACCAATTGTTCCTTCGAATGCAACGATAAAAAGAAAGTAATCTATACTATAGTCTGTAGGCTTCAGCAAAGGCATCAATACCAAGGATTTCTTTAGAGCATCGAAGGATTCATGGGCTCTCTCATCCCATATAAATGGAGTTCCCTTCTTCAAGAGATGCATGAAACCCTTAGTAATATTGGCATAGTTTACTATAAATCGACATAAGAATTTAGCTTTCCCCTGTAAAACTTGAAGTTGATGAATGTTGCATGGGGGAGGAAATCAAAGTATTGCCTCAACCTTTAAAGGATCCCCCATGATACCAGACTCAGAAACTAAGAATCCTAATAGATGAACTGACATAACACACAAGATTCACTTATCAAGGTTCAAATGGATGCGATAATAGCGACATCTTTCAAAAACTAGCCGAATTTGGGTAGAGTGATCCACTCTCTTATGAGAGTGAGAAACGATATCATCAAGGTAAGCCTCAAATATATGCTTGATATCATGAAAAGAAAAGGTCATGGCTCATTGGAAGGTTGCTCCGATGTTTTTAAGGCCGAAAGTCATTTTCCGGTATGTGAATGTATCCCAAAAACAAATAAATGCCATCTTATGTTGATCCTCATGTTTAATCTAAATTTGGTTGTATCCTAAAAATCCATCCATAAAAGAAAATACTTCTTTTCCCACACACTGATGGAGAATATTATCAATGAAGGGTGTTGGGAAGTTATGTTTAGGACATGCCTTTTACAAGTCTCAGAAATCCATGCATACAAGGATGGTTCCTTGCCTCTTATTTACTAGAACAAGATTTCATACCCATTCATTGGGAACTGGGTAGATAAAACCAACATTCAATAGTTTCTCCACCTCTTCCTTAATAGCAGGGGCCTTCCTGGGATTAATAGCTCTAAGTCATTTCCGAGCAGGCTTATCATCCAGGTAGGTTTTAATCTCATGTTTGGAAATTCAAGGGTCAATTCTTGGAATCTCTTCATATGACCAAGCGAATACATGATGAAATTATTTAAATAGATCGATGTAGATATGAATTTATTCAGGCGAGCAATCTGCACCGATATATACATTTTCAACTTTACCAAGAATATGAGAAATATCAATTGTGATGGTGGGAGAGATACTCACCATGTTTTCTTCAGCATAAATGTCATGCGTATCAAGTGGAACTACAATGTGATCAACTATCTTACTAAAAGTGGATCTAAAGTCATCTTATTCAATTATAACAATCCCTGGGAGAAATTAATATCGATGATGCATATCATCCCATGGCTTATCAGAACCATTCATAGCCTCTAAGATTGCTTCATTCGAAGGTAAAGTCTCGTTGAGCTAATCATGTGAGAAATACGGAGAATAGGATCCTCCTTGCCTGTCTGCAACGAGTCAGGATCTGAGTTGACAATAGAGTTGTGAACATCCTAATACGCTATCTCTACCACTGAGAGTGGCATTGTCATTCCAATATTTGACTGACCTTCACAAGACATGGTCGAGGAAGGTAGGGTCCAAGGATCATTAAAATACAAAGTATGGAAATGAATAGACCCCAATGACGAAGCATACCTACTAGACATGGCATAGATATGATGAATTGGTGCAATGAAGTCAAAGGTACCCATAAGGGAGGAATAAATTCTGACACCAATATTCTTAGTTGTCGACTGAGAATTGTCAATCACGAGGATAGACAGTCCAACTGATGGATTGGGGCTAGCATATGCAAAGGACAACTAGTCGATTGTCATGATTTTCCCATCATGAGGAAAACATAAATTATGGAAGACAGACAATATGATTACAGTTATATCATAAATCCAGTTACGCCCTAGTAGTAAGTTATAGTCAAGGGGTGCATCAACCACCTAGACATCCACCTCCATTGTCTTCCCACCTAGATGGACCAGAAAGGCAGGAAGAATACCATGGGGATGGAAAGAATGACCATCAAATGTGGTCAACATGGTAGGATATTGAGAGAGGGTTGGAGAGCTAATGGATTTCCAACAGTTTACGAAAATCACACACGTTGAAACGCCTTCATCAATAACAATACGTTTGATGGTATACTTTGAGTAATCCGCATGGATTTGAAAGGCCACATGGTAAGGAAAGTGAGGCTTCACATATGTGACATTAAACTTGATAACCTTATATCCACAGGGGTATAGAGATCCTAATGTAGATAACAAGGAATTTCTCTATGAAGGACACATCTGGAGTACCTCCAGAGTCGACATCGCGTAAGGGTTTTGACCTAGATCCTCAACAATAGAGTAATTATGGGAAGCTCTAGCATTATGGTTGTGCATAGAGCATTTGAGTACTCCTTTGGAATATGAGGTGGAGGCTCTAGTTTTTTTATCTATAAAGGCATATCCGGAGGAG